>VUQK01017570.1:0-16104 GCA_015106715.1 Bujurquina vittata
GAGTGGGTGTTTGTTGTGTGGTTACTAAGTATATGTCCTGCCTGTAAGTTTGTAATTATATGAAAACAGTAACTTTGCAGGAGTTTTTGAATATCGCTGCCATTACTAAAAGAGAACAGATTGATTGTATAATGTATGATTTAGATGTGTATGTTGTCGAGGTTACAGAGCTTCTGTTTCAGATTAGCTGATTAGCTACATCGATTCATATTGTATTTTACACCTCGACACATGCTTAATTTCTCCATATTTTACTTTTTTGCCTTGAAGTTAGTCACTCCAGGTGATAGACATTTAGAGCAAACTTACCAAACTTTGATTTTCCGTGTCCGATAGATGTGAGAAAGCACAAAAAAACATACTTAAATTAACCCTTTAACATGTAATTTTCATGTCAGTCAGAGTTCAAAATTTACTATTTTAGATAAGTGTAAAATAAGTCGCCACAAATTTATCACTTACAGGAGTGTAACCTATTTTTGCAAGGTCTGAAAGGGAAGCATTTCTCCCAGTCCAGTGAAGGTGTAAAGCCTCAGCGGACCGACATGCAAGAAAATCTCCCGAGGAACCCGAATGAGTCTCTGTTGCATTAGTCCAGAGGCCAGTGTCAAACTGACTGAAATGACATTGATCATTGTGGCGCCTCACTGCGTGATACTGTCAGCTCTCACTGAGATATGGGTCATGCGTCTCCTTTTACTGATGATTTATTTCTCCTGGTTCAAGCTCTTTTCGTTCATTCTACATTTGACACTGTATTTTTCATGATATAAAAAGCTAGGAGGGATATTCTCTGGATGGATGCTTTTTTTCATAGGATAGGAGAAGCTTTCCTGCTTCCAGGCAATATATTGACAAGTGTTCAAATAGATGCAATGAAAAAATTTAATAAAGGCTTGCCTGGAAAGTGTTATTAATGTAAATCCACTTAAAGGGTAATCTAACTGAAATAAATTTACAGTACAGCACATGCTGAGAATAAGCAGGAAAGCACTTTGAATGGGCGCTTGGAAAAATGGCAGTCTTCCAGATTTCTCTCAAGCAGAGAGTGCTTCCTAAGCCTCATGTTGTATGTGTGAAATGAATGAATGTATACAAGTGACAGGGAGCCTACCTCGTATACTGTATGTGAGTGCTGCCATAATATTTAAAGGGATCCGTGCCTTATCCCATGGCCTACATCTTATATCAGTAGTAGTGATGTGCTAACCATATGTTTACCCTGTGCATCATGCTTATATTTGCACTGGGTTCTTGCCATTTACTGCTCACTGCACAGACATGTGAAACAGGGAGGTAACTTTCTGCTTCTTTAACAGATCATATAGATAAAAAGACCTCAGGCATTACTTAACACCTGCAGATATTTACTTAAGGCAGTGTTTGCACACACTGCTGTTTGTTTAAATTGATACTGTATTTTCTGTTCTGAAAAGGAGCGTAAAGTGAAACTGACTTGTGATTGTTGTGTTACCATTTCAGTGTTTTAATTGAACTCTACTACATCCTGGTTCTGTTAACTACAGACTGCTGAAGTGGAGTGTTGAGTGAAATGGACTTCTGATTGTTGCATTACTATTTCTTTGCTTATTTGGACTGGTCTAAAAATAATTTAATATTTTACCTGTGGCAGCTCTACTTTATCTACCTACCCGTTTGCCTGTTTTGACTTGTATAAATATTACCTTTTATTCTGCACATCCCCTTATTTGAGTATCCAAATTTTCCCAAATTTGCAATGGTTGCTGGTAGGGTGAATGTCGATGAGGCTCTGATAAAAATGATGGGTGCTGCATTTACTTGAAAGATAGGACTGGATGTGGAAATGCAAAATAGTGGTCCAGTGTTCATGGATGACAAATGCAAATGAACAATAGATGGAATGTTGGTAATTTTGTTATAGTTGTTCTGTCTTTGAATACTAGCCATATACCATCATGGATAAAATGTTTATATTGTTGCATGCTAAAAAAATGTATTATTTTTATATGATTCATAACAAATCTGTGTGGTGACATTTGAGGGTCTAACTTTATCTTTAGCTGCAATAAACTTACTAATTACTTAAAGTTTTTTTTATTAAAATAAAACTTTTAAGTCTTCAACTTATAAACTTTGCTGGGGCATATTTTGAGTTTGATATATCTTAACTTATTCGATGACTTTAATTTTACATGATACACCCGTACATTTTGGGCTTTAGTTTTCCAAAGAAGGAACTTCCAATTCTCAGGATTGTGGTGATGAAAATATTCTACTGACATTGTTAAGTTTGTTAAATGCATTACACCAAAACCTGTAAAGGCAAGTGTATCATACTTGATCCATGGGTTTTGTGAGTTTTTGAGACTTCTACATAATCAGCAATAAATTACTCATATATCCAAATTTTATATATATATATACTGTACACAACTGAAAATAAAGTATGGAAGTTTGTTTTCCACGCAGGAAAACAAAAACAGCAAATAGTTCTAGTCTTTATAAAGATGTGAATCAGCCTCTTCCAGCCTTACACACAGTTTTGCAATCGTATTCTCCCCATTAAACCCTAGTATTTTTCATTAGATTAGATTAACTTTATTAATCCCTTTGGGAGAGTGCTGTCAGGGAAATTAAAGTTAGAAATATCCATAGGATATGAGTGAGAAAGATGATCCATAGTATATGAATAAGGAATGTAAGACAGAAGTAAGAGTAAAGTGGAAGAAAATAGGTTAAAACACTAAATACTACAGAGCTACTGAAGAGGCAGCCGTCTCCTACAGCGCCAGGAAGTTTTTTTCATACGTTTAATGATATATTTATGTAGACAGCCTGGAGCAATGAACAGTTTTAATAAAAGAATAATGAATGGAAGGAAATGAATGAATGAAAGGCTTACACACAATGCACACAAACAATTTACTAAGCTAGCAAAAGGCCAACAAACACTGTCATAGAGATGTATTTTGTTACTGTAAATGAAGACAAGAATAAGTGCATTTCCTCCTGTTCATAACAATAACAGATTTTCACTGTGTATTCTCCCCATAATACATTTTTATTGGGTCTTTTAGTTTGTAATTATTCTTAGAAATAATGTATTGCAGTGTAGTTTCATGGATAATGCAGTTGAGAGTCTTTATGAGCCAATCCATAACAATAATGACTCCATTCTCACTCACTGATGTGGTTTAGGAAGAAGCAACAGTTTAATAAAAAGTTGCAACAAATTGAATGGTTTGTCACTTCAGGTTGCGCCAGAAAATAACCAGTGATGGGTGTCGGTTGAGACTCAGCAGTGTGTGTGTCGAGGAGGATTATTCTGAAATTGTTCCACCATCTTTGACCTAATTAGTTGCAAAATGTTCCTCTAGATGTTTCTTTTTGGTACCACTTACCAGTTTCATTTGCCTTCAAATTAAAAATGTGCTCATATTTTTTATGTCATAGTTCAAACATTTGATCTGTTTTCTGTGAATCAATCATAAAACAATTATGAGATTTGGAGACCACAACATTCATCTTTTATTTATAGCTTACACAGTGTCTCAACTTTTTGAGTTTGTATGATTTTAACTGCTGTGTCATTTGAGCCTCATTTATTTATTGTATCGTATCCCTTAAGGAGGGTTTCAGTATTTAATTTGCAGCTGGCTTTTATTTCTTTAAATGCATTTCTTGTGATTAATTACTGTCTTTCTGTCTAGTGTTTAGGTAAAATGAAGAGCATATGTTCTTTTACATGCTACTCAATAGCTTTAACCCATAGTTTCTTCTTCTCTTGGACCTTGCAGGATCCCAGAACAAAGCACAAGTTTAAGATCCACACCTATGGGAGCCCCACCTTCTGCGATCACTGTGGCTCTCTGCTCTATGGCCTCATCCACCAGGGCATGAAGTGTGACTGTGAGTAATTAAGTTTATCCATCTATCCATTCACTGCCGCTTATCCTTTTCAATTTACCTAACCCCAGTAAGGGGTAATTAAGTTTAATCCATAAAAATCAGTTTCTACGTTGACTTTGTCTTTTACTTTGTCTTTTTTTTAATATATATGAAATATTTATTCAGGGCTGTTTTCCAGGGTAACAACCGTTACATAGACAAACATGTGCGGCCTGCACTAATTATGCTGTAGTTTAGCGCTGCAGCATTGCTCAACTCAAAAAAAAATATCGTATGGGGATCTATTCCCCTCCTCCTGACTTTCACTCATTAAAATTACACATTGTCTTTCTTTAGTGTGTGGCTATGTTTGCTGCACCTTCATAATAAGCCTCATATCAAAGCTTTTCCGCGTCTTTATTAATATTCCATCCTTGGTTGTCTTCCCTTTAATCTTGCGTTAGTGGATTAAAGTCTGAAAGCCTTAATGAGCTCCTGCATTATCCGCTACATACTCAGAACAGCAGTTAGGCAAAATGATTGCCCCAGGGTGAACATAAATAGAGATGTGGCTATTATATTTTAGCAGATCAGCCACACCTCTAGTCATACCACAGTGAGATTACACATTTGTAGTTTTAAGCACTGGGGACACAGGATTGTGTCAGGGAGGTACAAACAATACAATATTCTAAAGGAGCATGTGTTAACACCGTAGCCCATTTAAATTTTTTTTTCACCCTACTGACGTGATGACATCGTGATGCAACCACTCTGAACTGTTCCCAATCCATCAAAGAGCAGCTCAGCTAACTGACACACATGTATGAATATGGGTCATAACCTTCTTATCTTTTCTCAAAAAATAATAATTTAACATTGTGTAAAGAAGGTATTCTTATATTGGCCTACTCCAAGGCAGCAAAATGTTATATAATATATATAAATTATATATGTTGTACAAATAAGTCAAATAATGTCTTTTGCATCTTTATCATTTAATTTCTTTTAACTTTTATTCATCAGTCAATTCTAAGAAACCTCAATCTTTTTTTTTTTCACCTTTTGTCACCTTTGTTTGATTTGAATCTGGATGCATAATGTAGAAATGTGCTCTTCCCTGATTTCTTATATCTCCTCTGTCCCACCCAGCCTGCGATATGAATGTCCATAAGCAGTGCGTTATGAATGTGCCCAGCCTGTGTGGAACTGATTACACTGAAAGGAGGGGGCGTGTTTTCCTCAAGTGTGAGGTCAGCGGAGACAAGCTGCAAGTCACAGGTAGGCCTCACAACCCTTTGTACACACTTCATGAAATGATCTTAAAATGCAAATGAGATGTATCTGAACTGATTTATATTTGTGTCAGATGCGTGACCTGCGCCTGCACGTGTGTATGTGTGACTCCACGTTGAATGAGATGAGGTTATAGATGGTTGCAGACTCTATTGCTCTAGTTCAGTTGCAATCGTGGATCAATCTAAACACTTCACAGTTTTTTTCAATAATTCCTGATTGCCCACTTTCACACACGCATTCACTGGCTATCCCTGCAGCCATTACCTGAATTGAACCATCCTCATTATTTCTCCCTATACTGCGCCTGCTTCTCATGCGCTGAATCTAACTTCTAGCCGCATAGCTGGCCTTGAGACTATCGGCTGTCAGTATGCTCCAAAGCCTACTCCCTTTTGGTTCACAGATCGATAACGTTTCTTCCATTTAACATTCTGCTGTAAGAAACAATTCACAGTTTCGACACATTTGGAAGGCAATCCCAAGCCAAATATGTAGTCCTGCAGTGGTGTGTGGTCTGCTGCGTGGGCCTTGTGTTGATACTTTTTTTGAACAGTCACGACTCTGTTCGCTGGATTTTCTAATGTAACTGAATTGTCTCTGCAAAGCAAATTCAAGGCTTGATTTTATTAATTTATGTTCAATCAGAATGATACACAGGATCTGAGTGTGCTGCTTCTTAGCAGGGTCATGGCTCTGCCATCATTTGTCTCACTATGATTCATTTGAAGGCTACTCTGCATGAGCATGTCACTGACTGTTCTTGGCATTTCAATCACTGATGCGTCTGGTTTTAAAGAGACACCCATAAAGATGGTTAATGGGTTTAATGATATATTGTTAATAGTATTTATTTAATGCATTATATTAATTAGTGATATATACATATTCCATAGACATTTTTAAAAGGAAAACAGTTTGGTTCAGCCATTTGTTAGTATTATGCTAACAGCCAAAAAATAAAGGGGTCCGCACACCCATAAGTTCCTTAAAAAGTTTTTAATCTTTAACTTTTTAAGGAGCTTATGGGTGTGCAGACCCCCTTATTTTATGGGTGTGCGGACCCCCTTATTATTTTAAATGATTGTCCACGGATCCAGCACCCTGTTCAATTGTTGGATGTGCGTGTTTGTCCTTTAATTAAGAGCTTTATGCTAACAGCCAAAAATGAGTAAGCGTATGTGAGAAATATACAGTATTGTGCAAAAGTCTTGAGCAATAGTTCTCCAGGATTTCTGAAGGTCTTTCAAAGTTTTTCTTTGCATGTTAACTTATTTTTCACGTATTTTCAGTCCAGTCCTTGTACCTAAACATTAATATTTTCTGAAGCCTCTTAACACTGACCTATGAATCTTTCAAGCATAAAAGGCACCCAACACAAGGGATGAAACAGTGTTTTCTCAACACATAACAGACAACTTAGCGTAGAACTAATTTTATATTGTATCTTTAGGCACTAGTGTCACAAAAACACAATTTTTATTTATTTTCAGTTGAATCTATGCAAAGTCTCAAAGATATGAATTTTTGAGGCATAAAAGTGTTTTTTCACCAACAAGGTGATTCCCACAGAGCAATTAGCTGAACATTTGGCATGGTGTGGAGTGTGGCCTTAAAAATTGAGGAAACTGGACAAATGGAGGACAAAAGAAACGACATGCCAAAAACAACAACAACAACAACAACAACAACAAAAATATCTACAGCAGATGAACAATATCTGAAAGTTATGTCCTTAAGAAATGGCAAAAAGGCCAGAAAACACCTGACAGGATTTGAGAGACACACCTGGCCCTTCAGTTGATCCACTTATTACTCGCTGATGCCTCATCGGAAATGGTCTCAGGGGAAGGGTGGATGTAAGAGGCCATTCTTAAAGGAGGGAAATGGAGAAAGGGTTCATATCTCTCAACACCATGTACTCACTTGTCTCTACACAGAGACATATCTCAGGAAGAGACATTCTGTGCACAGAATTGTAAAAAAGAAAAAAAAAAGTCAAATGTTTGTGACCTAATATGATGTCCATTTATTATGCTCTACCTTATCACGCTTGCCTCCACCCTGTTACAGCTCATTACAGTACCATCACAGAGCAGCTGGGGTTGTTTTTACTGTGTCTATCTGTCGGTCTTTCTGTGTGTGTGTGTGTGTGTGTGTGTGTGTGTGTTTAACACAGCATCCAGAATTACAGTGTATCCATTAGATAGCTGTCTGTGTACAGATAATTCACAACCGTTTAAGATAGAGTCATGAAAGTTTGTATCCAGGTGTGCCGTTGTAATCAAAATACATGTTTGACGATGGGTGTGGTCCTGCTCAGTGGTGCTGAGTAAAGAGAGCTGAAAATAAGGGGGGAAAGGGTTGATGCCCCTTCTCACTTTAGGCCTGGGTCACACAGGTTTTTGCATATTAATGTATGTGCCTCCCAATTTTTCATTCTTTTTTTCCTTGCAGTTGTCGTATTCCTATCACAAGATGATCTCCAGTTTTTCTGCATTTTCTGCGTTCATTTTCATAATACAAATACAGTTGACTTTGCGCACAGCGTTAAATAATCCTTTCATAGCAAATAGTGGCTGAACAGCTGTTGTAGCTAAGATGAGATAATTTCATACATAATCTGTCAAATGTATTTGTTCTTACAGTCTTTCCAACTAAAAGTGCCAGAAAATGAATGATAGATACTGATAGATACTGCTATTTGTGCAGATTCTTCAGTGCTCAGTATGCAACAGTTCTGGGAGGTGTGGTCAGCGCTGCAAGATTGTGCATTACGGAGCAGAACTCTGTTATTAACAGTGACACTTTGTACCAGCTTCAATTCGAGGAAGCAATGACGATGATGCCAAATGTACAAGAAACGAAGGTTTAAAAAGTTTTTATAGTATTCTGTGCAAAATAAAGAACTGCAGAGGAAAGGTTAATATTGATTTATAGCTCTTTATATAAAAGGTTATAAAAATAGTGGACTGTGCCGAGTGAACATTTGCCAAACTGTGAAATTTACAATAAAATAAAAAAATAAATAAAATAGAACCCAGCAGTGTATTCTCATGTTGGAGCCCATTTTGTGTTGTATTTCAAGGCATGCTGTAAATCCCCTGGTCTGAAACGATGCATTAGCACATTAGCTAGAACAATAGTGATGGCAGGGAGTTGACAGCAGGCACACATAATCACTGAATTAACTGGCTAAAAGGGGTCAGTGCATTACAAGTCCCTGCTGAACTTCACTGACATTCACTTATCAAATTAACACCAGGAGAAACAGGGTCAGCACTGGCAGCGAAACGGTGCAAATGGTAGGGAACAATTTTTTTGAGTGATCAACAAAATTAATTGCACGGTTATATCATTGGTGGCATTATGCTTATCTAAGCATTATCTAAGCACAACTTTACTCTTTTTTTTGGTTTGTTTTCTTGATTCCATATCTCAGTCTCTTGATGTTACATTTTTCTTGTCATCACAGCTGTCATTTGTGCAGGTTAAAAATATAAAAAGGAATAGAAAAAGATGGCCATTTGTGTATACATAAATTAATGACTGATGTGGACTAATTTCATGCAAAATAATGCAAATACCTGGCTCTTACTTTTGGCACTATTAGTAGAATGATTGCAGTTTGTAGTAGTAATACACTTACTCTTGGGTTAAGCTAGTGGATTGTAGGGCTATAATTAGTAATTTGAATGCAAAGTAATGCTTAAATGTTTAAACACAATTCAAGAGTGACATAAAACACAAAGTGCAACTATAGACAGGAATAACCAAGATTAGGCTTATTTTATTCATTCAAGACTTTCGAGAGTGGAGTTATTGTGCTTCTTGCGCTCCTCTTCTCTTTTGCACATTCAGTCTCATCTGGTCTCCAAATCCAACAAATAATAATAATATCCTGCTGGCATTTTTGGCTGCAGCTCCTTCATATACAATTTTGGTCCAGTATTACTTTCATTTTTGCTAAAACGCGCACTGCCACAGTTTACTGTGAGCGTAACTCAGAGGTGGAGAGTTTCACACATTTTCACACATCCTATATGTACTGTTTATGGAAATGCAGGCAAAAGTGAAACTTGCATGCGTTTAAGCTTACACGAATGTGCATGCGTCTACTTTGGGAACATTATCACCTCTAGCAGTGTTTAATTTGACTCCTGGCCTTCTCAGGCACATAATATCAAATTCCTGATGTGGGCTCAGTGAGTTAACATTTGCATGTGATCTCTGGTTAGTGTTAGTTATGTGTTCGTGTGTATTTGCATGTAGGTGTTTTTGTGTAGAACTGCTGTACCAGCCTGCAGCCCACTCAAGCCAGATTGCATTGCTGATTACATTAGCTGCTGTAGATGCCCTGCAGACAGCCTGCCAAACAGAGACCTGTTACAACCAGTCAGAAAGTTTGCAAAAAAAGCTGTAGATGGATGGGAACAATAAACTCCACATCATTTCCATATGTATCATTCTGCAGAAATGTGATCATGAATCAGTAGGTGTTTAGGGGATTTGTCTGCAAAGGGCATACAGAGGTTAAGGTTGACCCAAGGTCAATAAAAAACTCCCAAATGTAGAAATCTTTGAATCTTCTGAAAACTTCATAAACATGAACATACATGTTCTGTGGTCTTCCAGAAATGTTAAGGATTCATTAAAGCCTGTGTGAGGTAGGGCTGGGCGATATGGACCAAAAATAATGTCACGATATTTTTTTAGCTGAATGGCGATATATGATATATTTTTTCTTCCCAAAAGGTATAAATAAAAAGTCACACGGGCACTTTTTTTTAACATTTAGCTGTGGATGTACATGAGAAATTGCTCAAAAATAAACTATTGGCATATTTAAATAATAATGCTTCTCAAATAAATTAATGTTTTTTCCTCCACAACAAAACACTCACAGCTCTGCTATTAAAGTGTAAACAGAAAAGATACTGAGCAAAAACAGCAAAAGGCTGACTCTGAAAAGCCGCTAAATCGAGCAACAAAGTCACTAACTTGGGAACTCTGCATGACCCACGTGAGCATAATCTGCTGCATGGTGGGACGTATTTACGCCATGAAATTAGTATATCATGATATAATAAATTTTCCCGGGCAAGACTTTTTTTACCGGTATAATCGTGAATGATATGATATGGCCCAGCTCTAGTGTGAGGTAACAGCTACGTGGTCTTTGGCTTGCTCTCAGATTCCTTGAATCCTTTTCCAAAATAGATGCACCTCCCTTTAGTCACGATTTTGAGCACAAAGACATCTTTTGTTTTTTTAATATACATTTGCCCCACAAATCAGTAGCTTAACTAAAAATGATCTCATATGTCAAACATGACAGTAGAGTTTGAATGCGCAGAATTAGAAATGTAATGTGCCCCCAAGTGGGAAAGAAAGCTTGATTTCCACTGAGTGGATAATGATTAGTGTCAGAATCCTTCTTACACTGGGTGCTCTGATTCAAGAGTTACTCCAATTTCTTTGCAATTCCTCAACTGGCCAGAGCCGAAATATTCAACAGGAAGGGGCATGGATGCCAAGAGAAGCAGATATACTTTAAGCAGATATATGAACTCATACATAAACTTTAGTAATAATAATAATAATAATAATGTAATAAGAAAAAGAAGAGTAAAACGAGTCATTAAAAACAGTGACAAGTATTTGTGCAGTTTGGTGAAAAATACGTGAGTTATTAAAGTGTCTTTTGTCAGTTGGAGTTAAATGCAGAAAGGAATATGCCGAGGAAGACAAGACGAGGTCTGTTTCTCTGGTGAAGGACAGACGTAACCCACTAACCTTGTTTTCTGCTTCTTATTCCTGCACACAGCTCTCCTCTGTTATTTGGTGCTGAGAAAGCCACCCTCTTGTTTTTTCTCAAGCTTATTGTTCATTGATTCTCTGCAAATTTTCCAGAGATGGACAAGTCTGTTGATAGAGAAGATTTTACCGTACTTTGTTTTTCTGTTTACTGTGTGTGAATGTAACAAATGAATGAGGTCAAACTGGGTCAGCAAATTGACTATAAAAGTATCACTAGGAGACGCTTAATCTCACTTTTATCTGCCTTGATCATAATAATTCAATCAGTGACTAAACACTGGCTTCACTTTAACCAATCAAATCAACCAAATCAATCTAGGCAGTATATAAAATATTACAACTAGTATATATCGATGTCTCAGAGCAGTTCCCTTCATGCTTTTGCGTGACTTCTGGATAGGCCAACTAGGTGGTGTCTTGTTTGGGTAACAAAGAGGGGAAAGAAACATTTTTTATTGCTTATAATCTTCTGTTAATTTGCCACTGACATATAATTCAGCCCATACATTGTTACAAACACTGCTCACACTGCAGTAAACAGCTGACACTGAGAGGAGACTCCAGACAGACTGTAGGAGGGCGCTCCGCAGAGGCTGACTCTCTGATAACCTGACTGCTATGAATCACATACGAGTAACCAGATTACTGATTACTTCCCTGCAAACATTAAAATAATAAAATAGATTATATTGCATTTACACAGGTGTGCCCTCAGCTTTGGTCTTGTAGGGGTCAGTGAGTCAGTAGATTTAACTAAAGAATGCAAGTAATGAAACAACAGCATCTCAGACATTAAGTGGCTAATCTAGGGATTTGGACATTTTTAGTCTTTCCACTATAAAAGCAGATATTTATGCTACAGAGACCACAGAAGATCCATCTGGATGCCAGCTTAACCCTTGGTAGTTATTGCATTTCAGTTTTGTTCCCATGTTGACTCACCCAATTCTGCAAAATAGCGCCATTCCCCAGCCCTCTCACCTTCCTTTTGTCTTTGCTTTAACCCTCCGATTAGATTTCATGTGATCAGTCTTCAAATGTGCCTCTGTTATTTGTTACATTATAGCTGCTGTAGGAGTTTTACATGTAGGTGCACTGTAGGTGTGTTGGTCAGAGTGGTGCACACAGTGGATATAGATGTGGGTGGATCAGTGAAGCTAGATTTTACTGTTGAACCTTGGAGGTGTACCTACACTTTACAGTAATAGACAAAATTCACCTTTCTAACAACTTCTGGCTGATGGAGCTGCAGCTGCATTGCACTTTTCTTTTCCTGTTGCTGCTGCTTTTGTGGTTTTCTCATTACTGATAATGCTTGCCAAAAAATAGGCAGCGTAAGGTTCAAATGAGATCCTAACAGTGCAGCTAAAATTCCCCACCGTGGACAGAATCATTGGAAAGCATCTGGTTTCAGCAAAAAAATGTCAGCCTTCTTCAAAACATCAGGCTAAGCAGCAAACTTAACGGTCTGTTTGTCCTCCTAACCATAAATTAAAAATAAGAATTACTGAACTATATATATAGTTTATGTGGTTGCTTGACTTTCATGGTTAAGTTGCCAAGGAGAGATTAAGTGGCCCAGTGTGTTTGTGTATGCAGTAGCTTATAGTCATAGTCATCTTGCAGTTTCATGCACACAGACCATTTCTAGAAGTTTTCCCTTCACATTTAGGATATTCTTTTGTTTTTTTTGCCAATGGTAGTGCACTTTCATTTTCCATTCTGTAAACTGTCTCATTTGTTCAATCAGTAGTGTAGTACGTTCCCTTTCTTATCTTTTCTTCTTATTGATCAGACTCATTAAATTTGTAAAATGTCCAAGTAAAAGTTAATTTAATTTTGGTTAAATGAAGCTTTCCAGAGTGTGTCTCTCCCCACTTGTTACCAGTAAGTACGTTCGTCACTCAGCCAGTCATTCAAACTGATTAAACAAAATGACATCCTGCCCATTACTGTACTCTCTGACTCCAAGGAGACTTGCTGGAAGGCGGAGTTGGGGTTGCATCAAAGCGTCTGAGTTATGGTGCCGGCCTGCGGGTTGCCGAACTCTCACTGTCCAATGATAAGCTGCATCCACTCTGCAGCATTTTCTTGGAGTAGTTTCCATTCCTTTGTAGTGTCTGAGTCATTCTGGAGAAAACCCAACAAGTTCTTGCCAAGAGAAAATTTACTTTAAAATCCTGCTATTAAATTTTCCCAATGAATCAGAGCTAAGATGGAGCAGCTGACAGCACTTGTGATGCTACCATTGCCAGCATTTTTCCACTGCAGGGTGGTGGCCATTGGGACAGCAATGTCTCCTTCCTTAAAGATTTGCAGGGAGCTCTCCGGCTGTGCAACTGTGTGCTTGCAATGACGATATACACAATCTGAACAGTACGATGAATATATTATCGTTTGGAACATGCTTCACAGCTCTTTTAGCGCCCATTATGTTTTCAGGTTTTAATAAATGCATTACATTTGCTGAGATAATATCATCTCTCATCAAAGTAGTAACAAGCAGAGACATTAAAATCTATATGGCCTACATTTGCAGGCTGGTTTATGCTAATGTAATGTTATATTACATTGCATATTTTCAGTGTACTTTGTGAATACTGGGCTTTCACGGGACACAGTTACCCACACTTAGGCAACATTTACTCAGGGAGGGTGCAGAGGGAAATTCTCTTGAAGGTTTGCAGTGTTTACACAAGGAGGTGAAGCACAAACATAGCTGGCCTTATTTTTGAGGTCAGGTTATCATGCATCAGCTGAAGACAAGTCTCTGTACATGTTTATAGAATAATTCAAGACTTGAAATACTATGACTTACCACAACATAATATTGGGATATTTTCATACCCATACTGACACGCTTATAATGAGCTTCTAATTTGTAAATCACAGATTTATAGATCATAGAGACAGTGCCGAACCAGGGGTTCAGAGAGTTAAAAAAAACAAAATTTATCACATGGGCCAACACCGAGGTGCTGTCTTCACAAACAAAGCAATTTTTATTTCAATATTGTAATCAGAACATTTACAGTAATCACTCAAAATCAGCAAGACGAGGCAAGTAGGAGCAGCTGTTTACAGCTTGCAGCAGCCTCTCTCTTCACTTCCCTGCTGTTTCCTGTCTGGATCTGAATTGCTACAATGGAGAGAAAATCTAATTAGAGCCAAAAGTTCTGTTTACAACCATGAAAAGCAAGCAAGCTTAGAAACCAAACTCACTGGTGAGGTCCGTCGGTCTGGCTATTGATCTCACCTTCCGGCTTTCTCTACTGTTACAGCATAGAGTTTACATTAAAGGTAACATCAGAGTAGGCAAACAAGTCATTTGAAATATCTTAATAGTGCCTTATATGGGAAATATGAATATCAGAACTGAAAGAATGGAGAACATTCAAAAGCACCCAAAATGTTACAGATGTTGAGTTATGATATATAATGTTGAATGTAGACAACTGAAAAATTGGCCCTGTTTTTAATAGTTTGCATTCGGGTAAATATTTGCAAATTTAGTTGCTCTTGTTACTTAACCAAAAGCTTCGGTGATTCATTTTTCTGCAACATGTGTTGCTGACAAACAGTAATAAACAGAAATTTGGTTTAGAGTTGTGGAGGAGCTTTTAAAATGTCAATTTCAGGGAAGCTGTTACTTTAATTTGTCTTTTGCAGCTCGCTTTTATCACATTAACACATAAACGCACACACAGACTCTCCCCTTCTTTCAGTGTCTCTGTGGACCTCAGAAAACAGCTGAACTTTGTTGCTGCGGGATTTCTGCTGCTAGACTCCCAGAAGCTGTGTCATTGGTATTCCCAGTGTGCTGTCGCTTTCCTGCCTCAACTCCCTCCTCTCAGCGTGTGCACACTGCCTCCACACCATTTTAACATATGCCTCTGCTTTTCATCACATCAGCTGTCGCTTCTTGTTTGTTCTTTCTTATCTCCTTTTTACATTCTTGATTTTGTTATGGTCTGCGCAACAGAAATGGACAGAAGTGGTTTTCAAAAGTAAACATGCAAATTTGCTGTAATCCAGCAAACACGCAGATGCAGTTTTCAGCTCACTGGGAGTTATTGTGCTTATACAACAACCACCATCACAGCTCCTTGGCCCAAGTAGGTTGAGCGTGTTTCACAAATAGCTGTCTTTGGTAAATAGTGTGCAGCAACTTTTCTAAGAGTGCGACTGAGAAAATCAATAATGAAAACCAGATGAGCCGGAGAGAACTGTAGGAGCACTCAGAAACAAAGAAAACTAGAAGATGAGGTGGAACTCGTACTAAGACCATATAATATGCAATATTTTACAGATATACGTCCATTGGGATCTGCAAAAACAAAGGTATTTATCTGAGGTATTCAATTTAAACAGGTATTACCTTTAACCAATAATTTTTAACAGCTCAAATAACTTTGATTTTCAGTAGTGGAGCAGAAAGAAATTAGGACCATTCAAAAATGCACTCACACATCTGGTTTGTTTTATGGGATACAGTTGAAAGCGCTGTGCCCACAACTCTCAATTAGACAGTCTAGAATTCCCCCTACTGGTCAGGACTGGAAGTTTTGCAGTGGCTTTTTGGGGCACTTCAGTTTCTTGCTCCTTGTCAGTGGTCTGTAACACCCAAAATGTTGTGGTCAGAGCAATGCTAAAATTCAGACACAGTTGCTCACATATACACACATCTGCAGGTTTTTCTTTCATTGTTTCAGTTTTATTCCTTAAATTGTTGTGCTTGAAATGTGTAATTTCCACAAAAACAGCTATTTGTGATGAGAAGATTAGCTCACATAATTATTATTGATCATTTTAAAAAATTGTACTGCATTAACCAAATTAAGCTGTACTATGGACTTTTCATACTCACAAGCATAAGCAGAGTCTGTTTTATATGCTTTATATATTATATATTGGTCCTGGGACAGAATATGAAATATTCAAAACGTGACCTTTACAGTGCAAGAATTGAAAGATGAGGAAGAAACCTTTGGAGGAGATGTTGTTCAGCAGTTAATATGAAGTGCATGTTAAATTCAACTTCACTCAGATATATACACTGTGTGTGTATATATATATATATATATATATATATATATATATATATATATATACACACAC
>VUQK01017573.1:4114-19006 GCA_015106715.1 Bujurquina vittata
AATTTGAAAAAATACCAAGGAGAAAAAGAAAAGTAAAACAGTTTTAACCCCCCCCCCCCCCCAAAAAAAACAAAAAAAAAAAACAAGAACAAAAACCCCCCAAAAAACACAGTAACAAGGTAATTCAGCATGCACTCAGTTTTTCCTCTACTTCCTTTGCGGTAAACTTTGACCTTAACTCCCATCTCATCTTGTGGTCATTTCATCAAAGGTAAAACCGAGGCGAAGAACATCACTTCCAGATTCTGAGCTGATTTAAACTTTAAGCAAATAGAGCTGACCATTAAAAAAGGGGTTCTTTAGATCACAGGAACCTAGCACTCAGTGGTGAATGTAAAAATAGGTTAATTCCATATAGTTGCAACTGTATTTAATCAATATAAACTTTCAGCACATTTTGGACACACAATGATGTAAAGGTTGATAGTGGACTTGACAGATCCTGTAAAACTGGACATTGTGGTTTGACCCTTTACATTGATATCACATACAGTATAGATCAATTTTAAAGAGCTCAAAATGAACACAAGCAAAATTAAAGTGTGGATTTTTAAGGCAAGGTGACCATTATGAATTTGTATTCAAACACATGCTTTATTAAAGGAATCCAAATGAAAGAACTCAGCTGAGACAGACGTTTGAGTGTCTGCATGTGTTTAAGACACTTTCTCGCCATGAGCACACCTCAAAAATAACTCCAAAAGGGAAATACGTGAGGTGGATTAGGTATCCTGTGATGTACTTTTTTATGCACTTTGGTGGTGCAGTTGTTCAAAGGCAGATTTCCTCTGAGGCTAAAAACTTTGAATGCAAAGAAAGGATTAATGTTAGCCTACAGGTGATCCATCCACTTCCCGGTTAACTGTCCAGTAAAGTGCTTAATGCAGTGGCCCCAGAAGAATGTTTACTGCTGCACTCTGTCTCATGTTGTTGAGCCCCGAAGGCCAATTCAGTATTTGTTACATTCAACTTTGTATTGATTATGCATAATCACAGAGGGTATGACTTTAACCTTTATTCAGTCCATGTCCAAAGTAAGGTTACTGCTGTAAATCAAAGGCAAGAAAAGCTAATGAACTGATGAAGATAAACTGAACACCGAAAGTTAATGCAGCTATGTATGGAGAAAACTCCACAGCTCACAGGCAGCAATACACCATATTCCTAAACAGGAAATGGTACATTTGTTGTGAGTAATTAGTGCATATTCAACTCAGTAGACTAAGCTGTTGCACCATCTGTGACAACAAAAGAATAGACTTTTAAATCCCATCAAACAACATAATAAAAGACAAAACATATAAAGCTTGCAAAAAGCAATGATAGTAGCCAAGCAACCTAATCATGCATCAGCGTATGTACGGACGTGCCTCTCTACTAAGTATGGCTTTGAAAGCACTGCAGAGGTGTTTTAGTGATAAAGCATATGTAGAACTGTCCTTCGAAACACCGTAGCTGCAGAAAGAGAACTGCTCCAAGATGGAGTCAAGGTCAGAAGAAAATCTGATTCTGACATTAGAATAGTGATGGAGCGTAACGTCCTTTAGATGTCCAAGAATTGCTGGCACATATACATTCTCACTGCAGTGGTAATAAAAAAGGAACTATGGTAACTTTAAAAGATTGGATATTCATCTTGTGTTTGACTTAACAAGAGCACATCTGTGTGGGCAGCACTTTTTTTAATGGTGAGCTCAGTCTGCAGACATAATAGAGGAGGTATAAAGTTAAAATGAAAAATGACAACTGCACATATGTACCTGAAGGTGTGAAGTAGAAAGCAAATAATTATATAGCTGAATACAATTAGTCAGGAAAGAGTATTAGGAGGTAAAGGTCCAAAGAAATCTAGCATGGGTATTGAAATAATCTTTTTATGAATTTATATTTGAACCCCACTGATGTTTAATTAGTTTATTGCCTTCTAAACATTTAAATAGCTCCAATTATAACCGCCAGAATTTAACAAGCAAATTGGAAAAAAAAAAAAACTAGACTTTACCTGGAAAACAGTTTAATACAGGGAATTTATGATTCAAGAACATGTTTATTAAAAGTTATGCTTTTCACACTAAACCCTTATAACGGTTAAAATAATGTATGGAATGTATAAGATATTGAGACTGGACAATATATGTTTTTCTGTTTAAGCGGAGTCAAAGATCTTCATGTTGTTGCCTCTATTTGGACTGATGATGAGTCAGTATTCGGTTATCCTCATTAAGGATAGCCCTGGGAATTAATTAGCACTATCTGTTTTAATAGAATAGTAATAAAAAGATACCCATAAATTTATTTCTCCTACTGGAAGAAGACCTAGCACTCTATTTCTCTGTGCGTGCATCCAATCCAGAAACAAAACAAGAAGACGTGACAAAATTAATACAACTGAATTTGGTAGGTGCAGAGAAGCTTTGTCTGACTAAAGTAGGTTCATTTTATTAACTTTCATTTAGCCATTACATGTCTTTAAGCCAATCACATCCCCAGCTTAAAAGTTATTTGCTTCCTGTGGTCAAGATAGTGCAATGAATATGATATGATTAAGAGAGCCCTCAGGGCAAACTTTGCTCTTCACTGAAGTGAGAAAAGAACAATGGTGACAGAAAAGGCACATATTGTGTACTGTGGAGCCAAATGGAACAAAATTAAATGGAAACCAAGCAGGCGTGAAGAGAGGCACTTTGATTTGACTTTACTTTGATTCTGGTGATCGTGTCCAAACTCTGTTCTAATGGCTTAAGACAGCTCCTCCCTGACATCAGGGAGATGACTGCAGTGACATTCATCAGAATGTTAATTACCATAATATATTAGAGGATTGCAATGGTGGGTATGATGACTATGTCTGTGATGGCACGAATAATGGTGATGGCAGGAAAGACAATGATATTGCCAGCTGTATATAGGACAGCTGCGAGTGTATTAGCTAGTATGGACAAGTAATTTACATGCTTACCCTGACAAAAGCACAGAATGCATTGTACCTTCTGAACTTTGTGTTATGTATATGCCAATTTGACTTTTGTCATTTCTTATGCATTATTATGCATGTGTGAGACAATGCACCTTCTTTTGTAACAAACTGGGAGTGCCTATGACTAAATTCAATTGAATTCACAGTCTTTTAGAGTAAAGAGAACTTCACATTGCTAGGTAAAGACTTTACAATACCAGGGAGAGAAAACCAAAAATTTCCTGTGAAAAGTAATTGGCCATAGTGTGGAGAAAGAAAATTTCCACTTTTAACAAGAAGAAACCTCTGGCAGAGTCGGGCTGCGGGAGGGCGGCCATCTGCCTAGATTGGTTAGAGTGAGGACAAAGTGAAGAGAAAAAGGAAGAACAAAGGGAAACAAAAAATACACCAGTAAACACTTTGCAGGTTTGTGGTTAGCACTGATGCCTTACAGAAGTTTCCTGGTTTGAACCCCAGCTGGGGCCTTTCTGTGTGGGGGTTTGCATGTTCACCCTGCGCCTCTGTGGGTTTCTTCCAGGTACTTAATCTTCTGCTAATAGTTCAAACACGTGTATGTTAATAGGTCATTCTAAACTGGCCATGAATGTGATATAGATTAAGTGTATAGACTAAACTGCTGCATGAATGTATGGTTAAATGTGACTGAGTGGTCAGTGAGATAGATGTGAATATATTACTTGTCCACAAGAGCTACTGTACAGTGACTCACCTTTGTCAGATTAAACACACTTACAAAGCTGTAAATATGTTGCACATTGTGCTTTGAATTTTTCATTTGAAGAGAATCCTTAAATAATGTCTCTTTCTACAGTAGTCTCACCTTTCTAAGACTGACTGCATTTATCAGTCAAACATCAAATTTAATGCTTCCTTTGTGAATTAATAATGAAGGATAACTCTAGTAGCTCTAGTAAGCTGATCATTGTTCTATAAGCTCAAATAAGTTTGTTTTTTTTTTAAATCCCCGCTTGACAGTCAAGTTACTATTCTGCTACAGTGACAACTAATTTCAATTGCTCAAAAGAAACCATAAATGTAAAAGCATACAATCACAGCTTTAGCACTGCAAGAGAACTTTATTGACAGAGCACCTCATTATCTCATGAAGCTGAAATTTAGACGCTTGTGCTGCTCTGCAGGTTGCATTTGATGAACCAATTTGACCCTACAGAGTTCTGGGGCATGAAAATATCACTTCCCAATAAGTCTTAATTGGCAAATATCATTTTTACACCCCCCCAAAAAAAGAAAAAAAAAGAGAAGAAAATCTGCTTCTACAACGATTCCAATGGGGTGTCACCTCCCAGCTTACATCTACATTTGGTGAAACCATCAGTTGAGAATAAATGACTTGACACAACCACACAGTGACGGTCAAGACTTAACTAATTGCTAAAACAATTTCAAGTCCTGACTGATATAAAGGTACAAAGGCCAAGGCCATTATAGTATGATCATTATGTGTTCACAAGTAGAAACAACCTTCTTCTAAATAAAAACTACACTCTGGTTTGGCTGGGGTTTATAGCCAAATCAAAACAACAGCTTATAAACACAAGGCAACATCTCTTCCTTTTTCCTTTATGAGAAGAACGGAATTCATCTGTCTGAAATGTCCCCGGGCTACAGAAAGCTTTAAGATTGCTGTATGCAAAGCACAGATTTTGAGTGTAGCATCAGTCAGGCCGTCTCTCATCAGCAAACAGCTGGGGGAAACCAAAAGGGCACACAAATCACTCACTCGCTCAGCTGAAGTCAACGAAAGCTAGAGTGCTATTTTAAGTGACAGTATTTTACGAGGGGCCCACATAAAGGCTCTAAAGGTTCTAAAGGCTCCCCTGAATGGACCATGAGAACAAAAGGCAACTCCCATCAAAGGGCAGAGACATTTATCAGAGGACTCCATCCAGTATCTTCCTGCAGTTGAGGCGATGGGCAATAAACAAAAACCTCATAAAAGCAATTGTCCTAAACCAACTTCAAGTGAAACACCACATGTTTTGTTAAACCTGTTTAAGCTTTCCTGCTATGCATCATGGATACTGTCTGCAAAATCTACATCTTTATAGTGATACTGTGAGATTAGTGATGGATAGTTTTCTCTTAGTATCCTTTACAGAAGAAAAAAAAATACATTAAAAAAAACAAACAAACTGCAAACTGCTCTTTGGCAAATAAGTAGTTTGGTCAAATGTACAGTATTCCTTTAACTACTGTTTAGCCATTTGCCTCACTTCATGTGTAGACAGAAATCATAGCGTAAGCAACAGACTCACACACATTTTGGACCCAGTACACAAAAACTGTAGCCACGCACGTAGCCTAAATAAAATATGCTTGAGGTCGAAGCTATATGCCAATAGCACATATGGCAGCGATGAAGACAGCATTACTGACTTAACATTTAAGCCTAATGTTGTGTCAGACACACTTTCTGCTGCATATTGAGGCCAAGCTGCAGCTTGTCTTGTCTTATACATGTGAATGAATGCAAAAGACTTATTAAGCAAAAATCAAACCTCTTCCTACCATCTCCATGCAGCTAAGAGCGCTTGGCAAACCAAGCACAGGCGAAAACAATGACTAATTGCCAAGTGCACATGAGCATCCACACTTGCTTTTGTTAGTAGATTTAATGCACAGAAATATTCTTTTCAGTCCAGCAGAATGGTTTATTCATAGGGAGGGGAAGGAAAACTTACAGTCAAAACAAAACATTGCTTTTTTTAGCCGCCAAATAACTCATAACATTTCCAAACTTTGCAAGTCAAGCTACACACCAAAATTTATTTATAGAGCCATGAGTGATGCTGTAAGTTGGCGTTACAGTTTAAAAATGAACATTTATATTGTTTTTCTTGTTTGCTGTTGTATGTAAACTAAAAAGCAATTTCTTTCCATTAGTTTATGATGACAAAAAATGCACATGCCTTGGCTACAATTGTAAATTTCTGAGTATGTGTGTGTATGTGTTTGTGTTTTTGCCCCCGTGTTTAATTCATGACTGACCTCCACCAGCTTGTTGGCATGCTCACGGAACACCTGGGCGTACTCCTTGACCTCCTTCTCGTTTCCACTCTTAGCTGCTTCAATAAGCACCAGCAGAGGGACATTGGTTTCTAGGAAAGAGTCTGAGATGTGGTCCATCACTGCCTTCCTCAACTAGATTACAGAGGGAAAGAGATAAAAAAAAGGTCATATTATTAATAAAATTGCAGATGACTTCATTACATTTAGCAATGATTACATATCACTTAGATGTGTAATGAATATTATGTAGTTGCATAATTAGGTGAAAGGACAGAGAGAGGAGGAGACAAGAAAAAGAGTGAAAAAGACAGAGGAAAACTCTAGGCTGGGAGTGTAAATTGCTCATAAGGTGTCATTATTCCCATGAGGCCTTTTACTGGGGCAGACATTGTGACTTTGTTTATGGAATCATTTTGTACCAAACTGGCAAGGGACTGGTTGTTTTGTAAGACAGTAAATGCATCCTGATCCTACTCACTGTGATATCTGATAAGATGCCAGAGGAAACAGTATAGAAACCAGTACAGACAGGTCCTTTATCTTACACAAAGAGGGAGTTATTCACATGAGGCCAGTGCAAAGACACACAACAATGGACTTCAGAGGAAAAGAAAGTATATTCCCACATGTAGGATATTTGTTGTCGGGCTCCTTTCAGCCTCAAAGGCTCTGCCCCTAATTAATTAATATAATTACAATTAATTAAATACAATTAATGCTACATTAATGCTCTAATCATCTGCCTATTATAAATACTGTTCATACTATTGTAAAACTCCAACTCCTTTCTTTTTCTTTTTTGCAAGAGTAACAAAAAACAAAATTAGAAAGAGAGAAGAATAGAAAATAAAAAAAAGGATCAATCATAGTTAAAGTCAACATAAATTAAAACAGTAATGCACTGTTTTGTATGTTTAATTATAATAACTTTAAGATAAAACTGTTTTAGTTAACAATTTCATTGACATATTTGCTGGAATTTTCAAGCCTTGTTTTACAATTAAATATAAAGCAAACATTGTGAACACAGTCCTAAATTGCAAGTGTTGACACAGTAAACAGGAGGGAAGAGAAGATTAATAGCACTGAATAACAAGAGAAAATTAATTTAGCCTACCAAAAAAAAGAAAAAAAATCATATGTTAGTCTGTCAGTCGCACTTAAATCACCTGCGGCAATAACAAACTTAATTGCCAGTCCACAGAGGAGAGAAGAATAATTGAGAATTCCGAAGGGCAGATAATCCATCACCACTGCCTTTAGGAACATAGTAGATTTGGACAGTTTAGTGGTCAGGACAGGTCTGTAACCGCCCTGAAGCCCGCACTCACTGCAAGCACACTGCCTGTAAAGGATTCTGAATAAAGGAGTGCGCGCTTTTTTCCCAGAACTCTGCACTTGTCGATCACCGATGTGAAGAAATGCAACCGAGATGCAACACAATACTATAACATGATGCTTCTCTCAAAGGCTGATATAAACTTTGACATTTCTGAATTGTGAATATTGCATCTTATTCTTTCTGCAGAGATGAGACCGGCATCAGTGCAACTTTGTAACCTTGCTATCCTGTCACCTGGTGGAAAGGGCGAGAAAGCAGAGCAAATAAAAAGCTTGTACTGCCAGAACCATCTTCACACTATTCTAGTGATGCTAGAGCACAGGAGAAAGTTGTGGTGGAAGACACAAATATTCTGTGATACGTGCAAAGATCGGAGTTGTCTCTAGGTCTTATCTTACTCTTACTTCAGTATATCAAGGATGACCTGTATTTTGCAAGGTGTGGAAATAATTACCTTATGCACCACCACTATCTCATAAACGCATATTAATTATCTGAGTTTTGAGTGCGGCGTGTTCATATAATATGAATTTTTTCATACGTGTTCTATGGCCAAGCAGCAGCTCTTTCGGGGACACAGAGCATTCAGATTATGGTGACTGACACATTGATAATTGTCAGTTAATAAAATCAGGAACTGAGGTCAGAGCAGAAAGTAGCACAATGTGATACCATGTGCCATCGGGAAGAATGCCTTATCAAGGCAAATATGCTCCAAAAAAAAAAAAATCAACTTTTTATCTTATTGAAACATTTTGAACTTACACCATGTCATAATTTCTTAAGATTAAAATGAAATTAGGGTTATAAGTGCAAAACAAAAGTACAAAGAAAAAGAAAAGTGTTTCCATCTATTATATACTTTCAATCATTTCTGTTCTGATGAATGTCACTTGTGCATTAAAGCCAGCAGAGGAAGATAATCCTCTCTGTGTTCAATTATCTTGGTATTGCTCAATTAAATGGCTTCTGTTGAACACTACTGTTTACAGAAATTGTCTTTCTTATTAGCTAATTTGAATTCCATATACAAAAATTATAAATGGAAAAATGTATTTTAAGTCTGATAGTTAATATATTAAAGACTAAAAAAAAGAAAGAAAAAAGTCTAATCTTACAAAGTTTAATTTTTTTTAACTGCATATTAAAATTCCTTTGCAAGTTGTCACGAGTTGTTTGTGTTGTTACTGAGGATCGATCATTAGTTGACTGCACATATAGATATGCATAGGATGCATTTACAAGTCTACTAGGGATCAGGATACTTGTGGATGCCCAACAGTGAAAGTGATTCTAATGTTTGAGTGGAGAGCTGATACAGACTAGAGATTTCCCAAGTTGCAGCCCCTTCTGCACCATCAGCATTCTAATGCCCACACACCACTCCCTCTGAAATCCATCTTCAATTTTTCAGATCTCACCTCCCTACATACTCCACCCCCACTGTCTCACCTCTAACAGCTTGTGTCTATTTCACTTACACTTAAACAAAATAGATTTCGAATTCCAAAAGATCGCAAAGCTCTCCCCATTACGAGTTAGTGGGGGAGCTATTTGTCTCACCTATCATGCAGTGTCACAATGGCTCAAGCTATGAAACTGAGATGCTTTTGTTTTACATATTAATATTTGTGACTCCCTGAGAAGTGATACAAGCATTATAGTCTGAGTTCCATTCATAGCTATGCATTTATTTATCTATTTATTTTCAGAAAGCTACTGACTGGCTGGGTGTAAGAATGCAGACTGAACAGAAAAATGAAGCAAAGTTGTGAAACTGCTGTCATGTCAGAGACACAAATATGCAAAAAGGACAGAATTATGTGGACAAGTTGGCACTACTTTTTATATGTTTTGGGCTAGATTGTAATGGTTAAAAGACTATAAGTCCATTTTCTGTAAAACTAACAGAAAAAGCTCAACTCAAGATACAACATCCCAGGTAGAAAATATTTTTCAATTTCTATTTGATTATGTGGCAATACTGTGCAGCTCCAGAAAAGTTAAAAGTTATGTTACTTTAGTTATTGTTAAACTGTTAAGTGTAAAACACCATGTAGGCTACTTTTGTGGTTCCATTTCACTTGAGCTTTGTCATTACGATTGCACTATAATGCTGCTCATGCTACTGGCACCTTGTGCCAAGAGATTCACACTTTTGAATAAGGAAGTGCGTCATCAATGACACCAGCTCACGGATAATGTCCTTCAATTTTGATTGAAAACACTAAATGCTGCTGCACTCACTAATAAAAATTGTTCAGTATTTTTTTTTTATATTGTCAGAAATATAATTATTGCACATTTTCTTACAATATTGTGATATAATGTTTAGACTATTTTGCCCACCCCTATCACACATATATAAGGTGCTGACCTATCCAACTTACAGTCAAGTCCTAATAATAGTATGAGACTTTAACACTGACCCTGACCTGTACTGTGCAAAACCTCAACCTCAAGGAAAATGGGAAATAGGTGGAGCAATTTATTGAAATGTGCACAACCATAAATGGAAATACAATATGTAAAGCAGAAACAGAGTTTGTGCAATTCCAATGAGCTTGAAAGACTTAGGTAAGCTTTCTTGTATTTTCTTTAAGCAGTCTTCAGGAATAGTTCTCCAGGCTTCTTCAAGGAGATTCAAAGCTCTTCTTTGGATGTTGGCTGCCTTTTGTTCTGTGCTCTTTGAAGATGATCCCACACTGCTTCAATAATGTTGAGGTCTGGGCTCTGGGGAGGCCAATACATGGCTGATGGTGTTCCATTGTGTGTTTTTCTATCTAGGAATGCTTTTAGTGCACTGGAAGCGTGTTTGGGATTATTGCCAATGCAAAAAAAATAAATAAATAAATTAAAACTTTGCCAATCAGATGCTTTCATAATTCCATCAATTTTGACAAACCAACACCACTGGCTAAAAAGCAGCTCCAAACCACGACAGAGCCTCCATCGTGCTTTACAGTTAACAGATGTACACTCACTGTTGTACTGCTCGCTTGACCTCTTCCATACATACAGTACTGATGGCAATTTGAACCAAAGATTTCTCATTTAGATTCATCACTCCATAAAACCCATTGCCACTAACTTTTTGTAGATCAGTAGCTAGTTTTTGTAGGCCTGCCACTTTTTTTGTCCTCCACTTGAACAGTTTCCTTAAATTTTTTAAGGACACACTTTGCACACCGCGCTCAGATAGGCCAAGCTTTCTGCTAATATCTCTTTGGTAACCCACTTTTAGGTGCAAAAGTATTTTATGCCTGTTAAATTGTGTAATCCTTGGACTTTTTGATAGATTCATCAAAAGGAAATGGAACAAACCTCTTTTGCAACAGGCTGCTAGTGACAAAGAGCCTAAACACACCATTTGCAGGCTTTTTTTTTTTTGGCTATTATTATTATTGTCTATTATGTGTAGACACAACATTGGTTCCTCCCTTGAGTTAGGTGCCTTTTTATGCTTGAATGATTCATAGGTCAGTGTTTGTTAGCAAACAAACAAACGAACCAAAACATTCCTCAAAAGGTACTGGCTGACTGAAGATGAGTGGAAAAAGCAGACAGATGACAGAAAGAAATAGCCTGACTGCACAGCTTTAGGATGCATTAGGAAATCAATGATGGTTTAGGCTTTACTGCCACAGTATCTGACCTCAGAGATACTTTTGATTCTAAATAAGAGCACATTTTTGCAGTCAGGTACTAAAATCTTGCGACGAACCTCCCAGGAGAAGTGGAAGCTGTTAAAATGCCATGTTAACAATTGGGATTGTATGCTTATTCTAACAAACATGAACAAGATGCTTTTTTGGATAATGTGAGATGCGCCTTTGTGTTCTTTTAGGTCAGCAGTGGTTTTCTTCTTGGAACTCTCCCATGGATGCCATTTTTCTTTTTTCTTTTTTGTTGAATCATGAAAACTGACCTTAAGTGAGGCAGGTCAGGCCTCTTTAGATGTTTTTCTGAGTTCTTTTGTGATCTCCTAGATGAGTCATTGATGTGCTTGTGGAATAATTTCGGTAGGGCGCCCGCTGCTCTGAAAGTTCACCACTGTTCAACAGCTCTACCAGTAATCAGGCCTGAGTGTGGATGGTGAAATTAAACTTAGCATTCAAAAAAACTGTACTTAGTCATGGATAATTGATCATTTAACAAGGGGGGCAATTACTTTTTCAAACAAGACCAGGAAGGTTTGGATAACCCCGTTCCATTAATAAAATAAATCATCATCTAAAAAACTGCATGTTATATTTGCTCAGATTTTTTTTGTCTAACATTGAAATTTGTATTGTAAAACCTGGGATTATAGGGCTCTTTATAGGTGTGTAACTGCAGTCAGAAAGGCAGCAGGACAGTTCTGGCATAAAAAGGAAAGAAGGCCAAAGTCACCAAAGTAAACTCACACGTCAAAGTAACACAAGCTCAATAACAAAGATGTTTCATAAATGCACTGTTACACAATGATCAGTGGTATTCAATTAATCTGCAAGTGGTTCTCAACATTTTGATAATTTGAGAAATGATGTTATCTCATTGCCTTATCCCCACAAAATGCCACTTCTTCAGCATAACAATTTAATCTTTTAATCCAAATACAAGAAACAGCTAAATCCCACCTGATACTTAAGTAGCCAACAAAAAGCTAAAACGATGCATATGTTTAACAAAACTTGACATAGCTTTGTTCACTGATAAGTAGATGATCTTCAAAAATAAGATAACCAATGAGTTAATGCTGTTACTATGTTATGGGGAATTTGCATTTTTGGGGGGGATTATTCACTATCATCACTGTGTTGCAGGAAAGCAAAGGAGTGTCACACAAGCAGGAGAGACACTAGAAACATGACTTGTTTACATTTCAACTATCTCAACAAATGCAAATTAAAAAAAAACAAACAAACCTATGGATACTGCCTCTGGATGAGAACACTGGTGGATTTTTGACTGTTTACTGTTGCACTTTGGTTTCGGTTACATTTTGTGATTCGGAACACATAGCTGTGGGTACCTTAGGGTCAGCATAGGAAAGTTTCTTATTAAAATGTCAAGAGCAATCACAGCTTAAACGGCTAGAGTAATGGCTGAGGGAAAACAGCCCGAGCAAATCAAAAATTAAGTAATAGCTCTCATATATGATATCTATCAGGCAGCATTCATAGATGATGAGTGAGAGGAGAGTGGAGACACGTGCCATCAAAAGCCTGTGGACAAGCACATAAGATACCTAATCCCAGAGCTTTAATATATCTTGCAGACTAAAACACCAGCCAAGGGAATACTGTTTCAAAAATAAGGAAAATGTGCATAAACACTGATTTTACATTTCAGTGCTTCCCAAATTTCCCAAAGAACATACAAGCCCACTATGTGCTCAGCATTTACTCTTGAGACAGTGACTGTTGACTGCCAGAATAAACAGCATGTTTTTTAATAAGTTTGGGAGTCTGAAAATTCCTGAAACATTACTGATTGATATGAGGCACTTTTTAGTAAACAGCCACTAGAACTACAGGAAGAACACTGCCATTCATTTGGAATGAAGTCTCTGGCTGATTGGCAGTACAGCCCCATTTCATGCTTTCATTTTAGCTTTAAACTTTGCCGCTAATAACTATTAAGACATTTCTGGGTTTTACCAGCTATTTGTTTGTCTTTCTACTAGATGATGCTGCAAGAAGTGTATTGATTGCGAGTTCAAAACAGCTACATTTTACATCTGAAATCTTTACTAAATCCATATATAAGAAATTGAATTACTTACTGATCAATGGAGTCTTGATATTAAGCATGGGCCATCACCATAATGGTGTTTTGAAGAGCAAGGGGAGGATCTGACCAAAAAACCGAGGGGCACTGCAACCTCATACAGTAGGCAAGCCCACTCTAAAGTAATATACAGTTCTTTTTCTTTATTTTTGATTCTAACGGAGACCATAATTTACAAAGTGAACATTATGTTGTATTCAGTATGCCTTGAGCTACCGATTGTGACCATAAACGTATTAGAAAACTGCTTATTGAGGTCATGGATCAAGGGGAATGCAAGCTGTTTTCCCACAGATTACTTCTTTTCAGCAACCATAAATAAATATGTTATCTGACTGATTTACATTTAACTTGCAACTAGGGCTCAATTACTTCAGTTCATTGAGGTTTGTGATTTATACACCACTTTCTTAAGGTCCCGCCATAGCATTTCATTCTGGTTGACGTCTGTACTTTGAGTCTTTGCAATACCTTGATTCTTTTCTTTTTTCATCCATTCTGTTGTAGATTTGCCACTGTGTTTGGGATCATTAACCTGTTGCATGACCCAGTTTTGGATAACCTTTAGCTTTCGGACCAATAGCCTCATGTTTGACTCTAGAATATTTGGGGTATACAGAGGAGTTCATGGTGAACAAGTCCAAAACATCACCCCTCCACCACCATGACCTCTTCGCCCAACATGGCCTTTGGTCTCGTCTGGCCAAAGGACACTGGTCCAGAGGTCTAGTGGTTTGTTCAGATGCAACTTTGCAAACATCACATGTGCTGTGGTCTTTCTCCTGTGGTAAGTCTTTTTCTAACTTCACTGTCATGAACATGTTAAGTTAGACCTGTAAAGTCTTAGATGTAGCCCTTGTGGTGTTTGTAGTTTCTCTGAGCGTTACACGATCTGACTTTGGGGTGAATTTGCTAGGATGTCCATTTCAGAGTTGACAAAAGTCTTGAGTCTTCTTGTGAATGAATAATCATTCTCACTATAGAATAATGGACTTCAAATTGTGGGCTTATAACCCTTCCCAGACTGAAGAGCAGCAACAATTGCTTCTCCTATGATCAGTGCTGATGTCTTTTATGCTTGGCATTGTGTTAACACACACCTGAATGATCCTAACCTGTAAATTGCCAAAACATCTGCTTTCATAGAGGTGGCCACACATGCTGATGATCCATTAATCAAATGCATTTTATTAGTAGCTCCTGGCTGCTACTTACCTTCTTAATTCCTATGGAAGCGGGGCTTTATTTTTCACACACTGCAGCTGCATTTTAGCTTAGTTTTTGTTAAAATAATAGACGTGTCTAGCAGTGTTGTAGTACTCGAGATCGGTCTTGGTCTCGAGACCGGTCTCGAGACCACTTTTTGATGGTCTTGGTCTTGTCATGAACTCAACCTCATTTGGTCTCGGTCTTGTCTCGGTCTCGGACGTTGCGGACTCGGGATTTTATTTCAAGACCGGTCGAGACCGCAACTGTGGAAATGTCACTAAATTGACAGAATATTCTCCAATTTATTTGCTACTACTTGCTTTTATTGGATACAAAACCTATCGATTTAAATCCAAGCAAGATTGCGCTTCTCTGTGTCTCCCAGGAGCGCACCGTGGACTCCGCCCCGGCTTCTATCACTCGTTGCGTCTGTATCGTTTCACCGCAATTTGCAATCTGCCACAGAGCACGGGCAGTTTCATTCACAATGTGCACGTTTGATCTCACTGCGGTCGTGCATGCACTTGACTTCGGGGGCTACAGAAATTGAAATATGTTTTTT
>VUQK01017574.1:0-14339 GCA_015106715.1 Bujurquina vittata
ATCGGCCCCTTATGTAACTTAAATCGTAGCAGCTGAAATCTGAGTCAGGGCTAAGCTGGAGGAGGCTGGGGGAGGCCCCTTATGTAACTTAAATCGTTACATAAGGGGCCTCCCCCAGCTGGAGGAGGCTGGGGGAGAGCGAGGCCGGGGCTGCACTGATGCCGCCCCGGATAGGCCGAAGAAAATGGACCCATGCTTGTCTTGTGTTTTGATGCGTGTCGGAACTTGTAGAACGAGAATCATTCATAATGCACAAGGAGCCACACAGTCACACTTTGTTTTTTGGATGTTATTTTCTCACATGAACATCGTTTGCAGTAACGACTTTTCATATATTTAACATCAATTAAGAAGAATAGAGTTAAAATTAGTTTCATGGTGTATTCAATACAGCGTGATGATAGGCAGAGTATGCTTTAGGGCCGGCCTACCTTCTGACTGACGATGCTAACCAACCAGCTTCAGCTCCTCCAGTGCTTGCTGATCCTTGCAGCCTGTGACCCGGCCGTGCTCGTCTGGGAATAAAGCTTTGTTTGACTGGCAGCGTGTTTGGACAGGATGAGGGTCCAGCCGATGATACTGAAGGAATTCCTGTCATCCTGCTGCTGCCACCATTTAATCATACAGGGCGAGGAGCTGCTTTGGATCGTTTTGTCCAAGCTGTTGGTGCCGTCCTTTTAATTAGTAGCATAAATATTTGTCAAATGTAGCTCGTTTTCTGCTTGTAAAAATAAGCAACATAAACCACTTTTACCTGCTGTCAGAAGGTCTGAGGACCAATCATCTCTATAATCTCTCCTGGGCTCACCTGTTGAGGCAGCATTGGTCCAACAAGTAGAAACTCACGTGCAGGTGATTTTCACAGGAAACCTGTTGAGTCTTTTTTTCTTTTCGTTTTCCTTGCAGTTCTCAGGAGTTCTTCTTTCCATAGAACACACGGACCAAAATGAAGACTCGCCCCCTGCTGCTCTTTATGTGCAAAAGGAATCACCTGAGTGGCTCGTTCCACCTGTTAAAACTCCTACGCACACCTGAAAGCAGGTGTTCAATAGTGTTATGAAAGCATGAAGGTCATGTGATAATCACTTTTTAAATTCATTTAAAAATGAAAAACACAGACACAAACAGTTTGCCTTTTTGATGTAGTTTAATGGATCATAAAGGTTCACTTTAGCTGACAAAATGCTAAATACTGTGAAAGCTCAGCCTCAAAACAGAGCGCCACCAACAGGCAGAAAAGGTGGATTTTCAGACCGAATCAGTGATCAACACGGAGAGAAAAAGACGACGTCAACCTTTAAACTGTCATTTGGAAGCTCATTTTCACACTAATTGACTTTTATACATTCAGAATTTGTTTGATCGAAGTTTAAATTACGTCTCGTTTGAGGTGAACTTTTACAGTCGAACTGCCAGAGACTTAAACTACAATCAAATACAGTGAAAATAAGTGCGGTCTCAGGCAGAGTTCAACTTTTGGAAATAAGTGCAGTCAGTAGAAATTCAAAAACTATTTACAACAACAGTAACATATTCAGTAGCTGCACCACATAGAATCGACATTTTCTCCTTAAAATCTATTTAAATGTTTTTTTTATTCCTGCTTAAAAAGTTTTACGCTACATTTATTTAGAGGAAGATTAATTTAAAAAACCCTGATCCACATTGAACTTTGTTTATTTAAAGCTGCAGTGACCCAAAGAAACAATCACTGGAGTCGCGTTTGTGTGCTTTTAGCTCTGTTTTGGTCTCCTCCAGCACCAGGAAAATACAGATTTCTGGCCGTGAAACCAAAACTATGATTTAAAATGGGCTAAAAAGTGTCGTACAGCTGGTGTTTGAAAGGCTACATGCAAACATTTCAAATTACAGATTCATTTGATTCACTGTTTCTATATAAAAATGATTAAGCGCAGCTTTAAATACAAAGTCAAGCAGAGCATTATTAAAAATATTAGTACAACATATTGATTTGTTTATTCATTGATAAAGTACATGTGGTAATACGTCACCTGAAATGTTATCTTTGACCAGATTTGGCACTTTAAATTGGATATAAACAGGAACTCATGATTGACACAGACGAGAGAGAATTAACCTTTAAAGGTTCGATCACACGGCCACTGAACACCATTAAACACGGTCTCAGTTTAAATTTAATTGAGCTGCTAGTAATTAATAGCAAGTCAATAGAGTAAAAACTTCAAACAGCGATGAACTTTGATTAGCCAACATTGAGGACGCTACCGTAGCTTATTAGCTTGATGAACATTATAACTTTCTTTTCACATTAGCGATTGAACTAGCTAGTTTATAGTTGGGTTTACATCCAAAGTTGGTGCAAAATTCTGTGAAACTTTGAGAAAACCAGCAAAGAAAATGTGAATAAAGGCACACTACAGTTGTACAACAATTTTATCAATATTTAAATTGTAATTAATCCTAGAAAGAACAGCACGCAGCATCTTTTCATGTTTCATGTACATCCTCAATCATTTGACTGTTTTGACTTTGTTTTTAAAGACAACTAAAAGAATTAAATCTCTAGATGGAAACCAACTTATAATCCGTTATAATAGCCAGCAAGTGAAACCTCCTTTTTATTGCAATTTTAACTATTTTATTGAATAATGACAATTAAAAAGAGTAGGGCTGGCATTAGTGCATTCTGGCTAGCGAGCAAGCTAGCTGTTAGCTCAGACGGTAAAAGACTTTTTCAGTCTTAAAGGAAACTTTGAGATCTGATTGAAACCTGAAAAGAGGATTGGAAAAAGATGCTAACAAAAATACTTTTTATTTAAATTTAACCAGATTTTAGGTTTGGCAGTATAAAAACTCGTCAGTAGAAAATGTCTCAGTAGATTAAAAAAAAATACTTTTCAACCATGTTAAGAGATGGCGGCTAACAGCTGGCTGCTCAGATTTAGCCGACGACAGGATGGGGTTGTCGGGTCTGATCGGGTGTGACCGTTTTAACTCTTTGTGCTACAGAGTCGATGCTGCTCTCACGTCACACGAGGAGGATGCTAGTGATGGAAAAGATTTCCATCTTTATGACAGGAAAAGTCGCAGCCTTATTAGACATTGCAGGTGTGGATCTCCACCTTAAATTTGGAGATCCACACCTGCAGTCTTTGGCCGGTTTGAGACGACAGTCTGACCTCCAGTTTTCAGCACTAGGTCTCAGTTTTCCAGTCGTAATTAAAGGCGGATGTTTCTTTCATTATCCTGCAGGCATCAGATGATCCGTGCCACGGAGAGTGAAACATTTCTCTGCTCCTCTGCTCGGTTTCCTATCACACAAACGTTTCTCAGAGGCGGAGCTGATGTGTGCTGCCGGGGCAGAGATCAGCTACGCCTCCACCCTTGGCGTAGTTTGAGGCCCAAACGTGATTACATTTAAAAAAATTAAAACACCTCAAAGCTTTTCTTTTTCACTTTTTTGTTCCACTTTGTGACTTTAAAGACTCGCTCCCAAATCCACAAACAGTCTCCCAGCTTATTGTCCAGCTTCTTCCATTTCCCAGAATTATTGCTCCCTAAAAAGACAAATGCCCTTAAAAAAAGAATAAGAGGTCTAAATGTCTTTGAACCTTCACGCAGACCTGTACTGATTAAATTTGGGCCACAACTAAGTGTCCCGAGAATCAGACAGTGATTGACAAGTCTGTCTGTTTCAGCAGCTTCTCCCTTTAATCATTATTATTATTAGAGCACTGCTGGATGATTGAAGGCACTTCACAGATGAAGAGTTTTACCACAAAATGCTGCAGAGGAAAACTGCCTCAAAGATTCACTGCAAATTAAAGGAACAGTTCTCTAACTTAACAACCTCACGTGGTTACTAATGAGCTGGAAATTACCGAAAGCATCTTAAACCCCGTGGAAACCCACTCTGTAACACGGGGAAATAAGAGATCCTGGAAACGAGCCTCCAGGCTAGAATCCAGAGAAGCTGAGACTCCGGGATCCTAAGAGGAGTTTCTTGTCTGTGGAGGTTTGGGAAGATATAAAGGCAGGAGCTCCAGTGTTTAGGGAGGATTTAGGAGTTCTTGTTCAGGTCTGAGGAGACTCTAAGGAAGTATTTAAGGACCTGACTGGGTTACCTCAATGTTTTCTAAATTACCCCGTCCTTCTCTGTCTCAGGACGTTCTGAGAAGATTCTTAAAGTTATTGTCTGGGATTACAGTGGATTACCAGGAAACCATCAAATTTTCACAATAAAATCTGAGTTGTTGCCACTTTATTGTGAAAATCCTCCTGCTCTGTGTTTGTGGAGTAAAACTCTTCATTCTGTTTCCTCTGGAAGAAAACGGCACTGATTGTTGTGCATTTGGTTTTTAGAAAAAGTCACAGCTCTTATTTTAAAATCTTTTTTTTTTGCCCTTTAACCCTGATTTTGTTTTGCAGACGTTAAATGTCTGCAGTTTGGTCACTTTGAACGCTCAAAGAAAGCCAAGTTCAGCTACAAGCCACATAAAGAAGTGTATAAAATACATCAGGTGCGTTTAGCGCTTCAGCTTTCTGAGCTGCTAACACCTAAACTAACACGAGCTCCTTCAACAGCAGCAACAACATTTATCTGCAGACTCAAACACGACGCGTGGACCACGTCTCAGGGGACGTTTCATTGTTTAAAGCGGTGGTCCCCGAACTTTTTGGACCCACGGCCCAGTGCCGGTCCACGGTCCAGGGGTTGGGGACCTCTGGTTTAAACTTTGACCCTGATTTTAGAGCACAAAATCTCTAAAGCAGAAATGTGTTTGCTGTAAAGCGTTTTCCGGAGCGCACACTAATTTGTGCACCTTACATGCAAACATTAAGCAAAATAATATTGAGAGCGTGACGTGTCTGCTGAGTCCCGTCCGACCTCTCCTCCCTCCTCCCGACGCTTTCCTTTACTCGTTTCTCGACGTGATGTCCTGAAACAGAGTCGTGGCAGCCGTTAGCACCTGTTTCTTCTCTGCAGGTCAAACGTGACAAGTTAGTTTCTGATTTCAGACTCACCTCCGTCTTCGCCCTCCTCCACTCGCCCAGCGGGCCCGACTTCGTCAGGACTGAAAGAAACGAGAGCGTTTAAATCACAGGATTCGTGCACGGATTCATGCAGATTCATCGGGTTTATTACAGCTAAAGTGTATTTTTACTCCTTATCACCATAAAAAAAATCAAGGCTTTTTAAGGCCTCAAAACATAAAAAATTAAACCTGAACAACAGTAATGAGGCAGCATATGCAGGTTTTTAACCAGGGGGGGGCTTTTGGCTCTGGGGCCACGCTGACTTTTTGAAAGTTGACAGACGGGCCGGGTCAGCACCAGATGCATACATATCAAACACAAAGATAAAAACATGTTTACGTGTTGATACTTGGATTCACTTTCAGAGAGAAGTGTCGTTTTTGCCAGCGCAGTTTGCTGTTAGTTTTGTTGTCTCAATTCTCCGAGTCCTCGACATCGGTCAGAATTATATGAATTGATTTGGTCAATTCTGCACCAATCTTTGACGAGCTGGATTAAAAAGACCAGGCCTGTGGGTGTGGCCCACAGGCCGTAGTTTGCCCACCCCTGCATCAGCTCGGTGTGTTAGTAAAGGAAACAGAAGCGTCCTGCGGTCCTTTCACACACCATCTAATTTTCTAGCACAGGACCCAGATTTGATCTTTGGAGCTGAATATGGTTCATTGGTCTTTATAAATGTTGCTGCTTGACTCGTGTGTAACCTGCAGGCTCACTGCTGGGAACAATTAAATAAAGAGAATGTGCACGTAACAAAGAAGACTACTTTAACACCTGCTGCACATTCAGGGAAACATTTTAAGATCTTATTTTGATAACAAAACTTTTTCATATTTTAATTCCAACCCAGGAATCCGACCGTACGCTCTTTGTTTCAGTCAGTTACTTTAATTTTGACGCTGCAATCAGCTGATACATTTAAAACTAAAGAATGAATGCCTGTTGCTGAATGACTTCATGCAGGTGTCTGCAGGTATAAACACACTCATCACTCATCAACAACTGTGTTTAAAACAAATACTGAGCTGCAGGCTGCTGGATGCATAACCTGGAATTCATTCATTACAGGAAACACGCCAGCAAAGCCAGAGAGCTGGAAGTACTGTGCAAATCTGTTGGGAGCATCCAGGAAAAGTTTCTTTAGAGACTGCAGTCGAGTGTGTAATGACTCTGGCTGCCAGAAGAGGGAGACAAAAGCCTTTGTGTGTAAAAAGCAGCCTGCAGCTGATGAAGAGCAGCTCCTCTTCCTGAAACAGGAAGACCATCACAGACTCTGACGGGTCTCTGGACCTCTGACTGAGTCTATGTTACCTGGAGACAAAAACTGATGATGATGAATGCTGCTGATACTTACACATAAATGTTGTGATCATCATGAACACAGCCGATGTCACAGAGGCGCTCCACCACAGACACCTGCAGCAACACATCAGCACAGCACATGTTCTCTTAAAGGCCACCAGGGGGCGACACTTTGTAACCTTTTCCTGGTAACTTTATGGACTCAGTCCTAACTTCTTACTGGACAATATTAATATTAGGTTATGTGTATAGCTGCTGTAGCAGCATCAGTACTCAATAATATTAACTCTGATGGGCAGATGAGGTGTTTTCAGATGCTCGACGGGCTCCTGAAGATGAGATTTGATGACTTTACTCTCTGATCATTCAACCAAAAGTACAAACTGAGGTTTTACCCTGAGGACAGCGCCGTGAAGATGAAGACGGTGAAGACGAGGAGCAGGAGGGCCTTCATCGTTAACCCTGAAACAAGAAGAATAACTCTGGATAACGCTGGATGTTTTTGGTGGTTTGTGCAGATAAAAAACTCATCAAATGTTTTTAATGCACCGATAAAGACGAGTTTGACTTTGACAAATAAAGGCAGAGGGATTCAAACAGGACAAACTGGATCCACGCGGGCTGCTACGAGTCTGTGCAGGCCTCCGAAATGAGTCCAGCCTCCAACCTGTGCGACCCTGCGGCTCACCTGTGTGCTCAGGTGTCACCTGGCAGCAGCAGGTGTTGGTGTAGAAAGGTGGAGGCAGGACTTCAGAGAGGCTGCCCAGCGACTGGGTGAAGCACTCCTTTGATTGACAGATCTCAGAACAAATCTCCTCATGGATCAGCGTGTTTGGGGGCGGGGCTTCTTTGTCAGGGGGAGGCGGGATATCAGTGGGGTCTGAAAGGAGAAAAATGTTTCAGATTGTTGGATTTTTAAAAATTAATTCTCATAAAATTTCCTTTGAGTGAAATCGCCCTTTGAGCGCCCACGCAGCCCGTTACCCTACCATACGTGAAGCCGCGGCTCTCGTCCACCTCGGTGCTGTTGAGCGGAGACCAGGACTCGTCCAGAGAGGCCGGGCCGTCGGGGCTGCTCCTGGACCAGTCCAGATCATGGTCCCGGTCCAGGTCTAGCTTCTGCTTCTGGTCCTGGCTGTAACCCGTTCCAAACACGCCTCTGAAGACCTTCTCATCGAGCCACGACTGGCAGCTCTCTGTGACGTCGCTCAGCAGGCGAACGAGCGAGCAGCGAGGACGCCGTCTGCGCCGGAACACCCTGAAAACCATCGAGTGGTGACGACATTAAGCCCACACACACGTTTGTTACTTTGTGAACTCGTGTGGGTTTGAGGTCATTTTGTATCAGTTTCTGGACACACTTTTTAGTCATTTTGAGGACTTTTTGAGACACCAAACAACTTCAGAGAGAAATAAAATCCTCAGCGCTCAAACAAAATAACCTCAAAGCCACAAACAAGTGACTGAAAGCTGTGAAAACACACTTCCTCAGTGACAGAAAAATGACCACAACATGACATAAATCACCCAAGTGACACACAATAACCTCAAACCCACACAAGACAACCTGAAAACCACCTGACCTGCGCCCCCGTCTGAGCTCGAATCATGATTAAGATTTTGAAGCAAAACTCGTGTTTGGAGGTGAAGCTTCGAGTTCATCGCACGTGTAACGGAACAAAGACGCTTTTCTCATGTTGACGCCAACGTGTTCAATAACACGGGGGTCGCCTAGCAACTGTGATCGATGACATCACACCCCGGCCCCTGAGCGCGGCTGATGTCAGGCCTGAAGAATTTACAGCTTTAAAACCTGCCGAACGGCTCGCTCTGATTGGCTGCTGGAGATGACCTCACTGCTATAAAGGTGTGTGTGTGTGTGTGTGTGTGTGTGTGTAACAGCTGGCACAGATGTGTGCGACCACGGGACCACGGGAACAACAAACTGAAGGGAGGAAATCTTTTCGTGACATTTAGCAACGGTTTCTAAAGCTGAGCTTCTTTCATCTGCAGCTGAATCAGCGACAAACAGCTGCAGAAAAACTTCCCCGACAGGCTGATCATCAGTGCGGCTCTTCTCTCAGGGTTAGATACACCAAAATGTGACTGAAGGAGTCCTAAAAACTGAAACGTGCAGCTCTGCGATCACTTCAGGCATAAAACGAAATACCAGCGAGGTTTGAAGGATGAAGATGGAGGACGAGGGTCAAACTGTTCTCAGTAAAAGTTCATTTTACATATGTGAATTTATCTAGGGATTCATTTTTGCCAAACAGATCACCTACACGGCTGTGCAGCTCACTGAACCTGGACACAGATGTGCTTAGACTTCCAACCCGCGGCCTCCTGTTTTTTCGTCTACACTCTGTCGGTGCGGCGCTCACCTGTACAGGTTCTCCTTGTAGGAGATGCTGGTTTTGCAGGGCGTCAGCGACACGTTGCCCTCGCCGTCCCAGGAGAAGCTGTCCTCGGTGACGTCGTAGTATCCGTTGGTGAGGAGGCGCGGCGAGCGGCGGCAGCTGGAGGGCTCGCCGCCGTCCGCTGAGGTGTAACAGACGTAGGAGGAGTCAGGAGAGAGCAGAGACACGTCGAGGCTGATGGAGAGAGACGAGGAGAGGAGGGTTAACCCGTCCTGCTGAGATTTCACACAATCAGTCTGTGAATGATGTTCTTACCTCTGACAGTGACTGCTCCTCAACCTGCGCTTGACTGGAGAACCTGAAATGTAAAAAAAGCATCAGTTACATTTATAAAAACACACACACACACACACACACACACACACACACACAAGCTGCTTCTCTAAATAAAGACTTTATCAGCATGAAGAGGCAGCGAGCATTCCTGAGGCCGGCCAGGGAAACCACTTGAGTAAATCTGCTCTGAAAGGAGCTGATGAAGATAAACGCTGAGCAGGAATGTGATGGACAGACGAGCCGGAGATCTGAGGAGGTTCAATCAGATCTGAGGAGGTTCAATCAGATCTGAGGAGGTTCAATCAGATCTGAGGAGGCAGTAAAAGCTTTGTGATGTCTTTGGTTTGAGAATGACAACTTGGAGCTGGATATGAGCAGGATGGGTCCACCTTAATGGACTGTGCAGTTCTATAACTTTTATATCTGAGCTGTTGTATTTTTCCGTTGTTCACTTTTAATACATTTTCAAAAAATGCTTAAATTTTTTTGATTCAGACACACAGCTGAGATAGTGATTGTTCTTGGGAAAGTGCGATTTTTGGCACTAATGGCTTGCCATATTTCAAAGGCGACGTACTTGTGAGGGCGCCGGCGAAGAACAGAGCCATGTTTGTCCCGTCCGTCGATCTGTGGAACACATCAGAAAGCAGAGCTGGTGAGAGGCAGGCAGACGTTTTTCTAACAAATCTTTTCAGTGAAAGAACAAAACCAACAGAGCGCCTCTGAGAACCTCCTGAGCTCAGAACCTCTGCTGACGCCGGCGCTGCATTCACACGTTTTTATTCTTTTTATTTGGATTTAATTGAATTTTTTACCTCATGCAGCCACTTTGTGTTATAGTCAGTTTTATTGTACTTTAATAAAAAACTGCCCTTGTATTTTATTTTTCATGGTGCAGCCGTCATACTCAACTCTGCTGCTCAACACACAAATGCATTTTCCGTACAGATGTGGCTCCATTTAAGAGGAAAAACAGGTTTTCCAACAGCTTCAGGTTCATTGTTACAAGAAAGAAACAATCAAAGACAACTTTTGTTACTTTTTTGTGCTTTATGTTCGATCTTTTCTCTGGTTTCTTCTTTACAGCCACAGATCTACACTTCCTCCTCTTAAAAAAGGAAACTGCAGTTCTTGGGGTCTATTTTCAGCGGTGGATTAATCCACACTCGGCCCTGTGGTATTTGCAGCAGCAGGGTTTGTGTGTGTCTGTGAGGGTCAGAATGAACCACAGTGTGTGTGTGTGTTGGTGCTTAAAGTTGTTATTCTGTGTTTCTCTGATGTGTCTGAACAGATCTGGATGAGCTGGAGCTCACAGGATGAGACTTCTCAGACTTTCTGTGCAGCTGCTTCGACTGAAACAAGGAAAATCTGGAAAATCCAAACGAGCTCGTTTTTCTGTCACTCTTTAAAACCTGCCAGATCTGCTCTTCAGCAAAGCTTCTTCAAAGCTCGCTCAGGTCTCTTAATCGCTGCGGTCTGAGCACTCGAGGGATTAACTGCAGGCTGGAGGCTAATCTGAGCCTAATCCACACTGATCGGGGTATTTATGAAGCAGTTTGCTTTCAGCCTTACCTTCAAAAACTCGGCTCTCTGTTTTCTGCTGCGCTTCTCTCACATCCTGCAGAGTCGCAGCAAACTGCAGAGAAAAACAGACGCCGCCACTCTGAGCTCACATTTCCTGTTAACCCCTCATCAGCTGACAGCTCCCAGATCACACACGCATGCTGCACTCACACACACACACGCATGCACACAAAACTGGCAGAAGCATCACAACACTGAACTTTAAAAACGTTTCACACAGCATCTCAACTTTATAACTTCTGAAAGACATCAGCTGCTGTTTTTGTCGTGGACATTTCTGTTAAAGTGAGATGTTCTGCATCAACATCTTCCAGAGGACAGAAAATCTCCCAAATACACATTTGTCTGTTTTTTTAACTACATTTTGCTTGTTGCTCATTAAAACTTTTAGGCTGCTAAACGCTTTCTTCAGTTTTCCTGGACTCAACCGATGCGCCTCGTTTTCCTTCAGCTGAACACAGAAATCAGCCGCACAAACACAGCCGTGATGAAGAGGAGTCATCAGCAGGCTGAAGGACCCTGATCTGCAAAACGGCTGTAACGGACACACAGAGGGAGAGCAAACAGAGACGCTCTGTGTTAAAGAATTGAGGAGGCGGAGGAGGCCGGGACTCAGCCCCATCTTCCTCTGCTCCTCCTCCTCCTCCTCAGGATTCAAAACAAAACCAGGCTGACGTCCCGCTAACGAACAGCAGGAAGCAGTCTGAAACTAAACGACAGAATCCTGCAGAGGAAGAAACACCTTCTGTTAACCTCCAGGCTGCAATCTGCAGATTTATCACAGAGGTGTCAAACTCATGTGACACATGCAGCACACCTGTGACACTGATAACCAATACATCTCCTCCCAGTTCTGAAAGCTTTCACACCGAATCAACCGCCCATTGATGAAAGTGAGGAGGAAGAAGAGGGTTTCAACAGTGCGTCTCAGGTTTTTCTGCTTCCGGTCAGTTTGACGTCATCACAAAGACGTTCAGCAGTAAATCAAATTTAACTTTCCATCACTTCTGAAGCATTTGCAACACAGATTGAGGAAAATGCGTTTGAAATTAAACCTTCAAATTAAACAGCAGCCGCTCACTCGGATCAGTTTGTGTGCAAACTGGTCCTAAAACAATCCGATTTGGAACACCTCTGAATAATTGTGTGTGTCCCGGTTCGATCCCAGAGGACACATACATTCCTCATCAGGAAGGACATCCGGCATAAAAACTGCCAACTCAAACATAATAATCTGAGAAACCTTTAAACCAACAACACTAAATACTTGATGGTTTTTAAAGGTTTGCTTCGTGTTAACATTAATACTAATAATACTAATAATACTAATACTATTAATTTATATTAAATTAATATTAACAGCTATTTCAAAAATACTGCATCTGTTAAGTGGATGTTTGTATGGCTTCGTTTTTTAAATTGAAAGAATAATCCGCTTCTTCTCATTGATATTAATTTATTCCCGCTTTATGGACTCGTCCCGTGTTTCCCAGCATGCCTTGCGGCAGCAGCCGGTGCTGATGTTGGAGGAAAACGCGTCAAAAATGGAGCAAACCATTTTCCAACAGCGGCTCAGACGCGCTCACATTTCTGCACGTTTGATTGTTTTAAAGTTTTCATTTAAATGTGAGGACTTTTAATAATCAGCCGCTCCTGCGTTTGTGGTTTATTCACATGGCACTCCTAAGTACTTATTGTTATTCCCGTTTAATATCCCAATAACACCGATTTACACCGTTTAATATTTGTAATAATTTACAGGTTTAATGTGATCTGGATACTTCATAATGTTCAGTCAATCTGTTGTTTCCCACACGGAGCGCCTCTGAGTCGGTTTTTATCTGCATTCCTGAAATATTAACACCTTTAAAAACATTCCTGGCTTTATTTCGCACTCAAAGCAGCTCAGATAGTTTTATAATAAACGGAACGAAGTAAATTGAGGGTTTTTTTTGTTTATTGGTGTTTGAGGCAGAAATGAAGTTTGTGTAGCGGCGCCGGTTTGTGTGTTTTTGTGTTTCTGAGTAAAAAGCAGACAAAGAGAAACTAACGGGACTGAAGCTGAACTCACCGATCACTCTCCGCCTTTCCTCCCCGGAAGTGCAGAAAGTCTTTTTCCGGTCCTTTAACCTCTTTTCGGTTTTCTTCTTTCTTGTGGACTTTGAGAACCTTTAAATTTCGTCTCCAGGAGGATAAAAACGAGCCTGCAGCTGTCTCTCAGCCTCGCCCACACACAGGAAGCAGAGGCTGCTGTCAAACTAAGACGCCGCTCTTTCAAAATAAATGCGCCGGACAAACACATTTGAAGTAACGATTAAAGTGATCAATACGACACACAATCGATTTATCACTGACAATAAAATACATACCGACAGGTTGTGGCTCTTTATATCTTTGTTTATCTGCAGTTTGATGAAACCAGCAGTTTTAGCTCTGAACCTTTGAAGTCAGCTTTCTTCTGATTGGCTGCCCCTCCCAAAAACAGCAGGTTGGGTCCATGTGTGCCCATATTAGAGATATCCCCTCTCAAATAAAGAAATAGTGTGAGTGCTGTCTGAGCTTTGGTCCTGCAAGGATTACTGTGCGTGCGCATGCACACACACATCATTAGAACCACCACTGAGACAGGAACTACATGACTGTGTTAGTTGTTTTGTTATTTCTATTTTTCCAATGCATTTTAAAGACAAATCAACACCAATGCTCACACATTTAAACTGGAAATCTTTCCTAAAATTACACTTCTTAGCCAACACCCCTTTTATTTTGAAGGCGCATACCAAGACTTCCTGTTTGTCCTTAAAACGTGATGATGAAATTTCCCCAAAAGAGTTCAAATGTTTGGTTTTTTTCTGTTTGTTCTTTAGTCTTTAGAGTATTCAGTATAAAATGATGAAATGATGTTCATGAATAAAACAGATGAAAATGGATGTTTGACGCTTTTAAAATAACAGATTTGGCTGCAGCACTGGCACCATCTGCTGGACAGTTTGCACAAATGCATTTGAATAAATAAAGGAGCTGCACAGAAATATTATTCAAGTTGATCAAAATATATTTTATATTCAAAGACACAAAAATATTCACTAAAGAAAATTATTATTATTATCTAAAAACATGTGGAGCTTACGTAGGTGGCTTCCACATGTAACCACGTAGCAGTTAGCAAGCTAACAGCTGCGTGTCTCCCCAATCACAGCCTTCGGTCAGTCCAGTGTTTCAGTTTCAGTGATCGGAACATTCTGATATCCAGATTAGTGATATACTTTCCACAGAACAGCTGCTGCATAAACGATTTCCCTAATCCAGCGATACGGAAACAGGTGACTGTCTCCACCGCTCCACTTTCCTTTAACATGACCCATGCTAAATGCTTAGCTTGGCTAATGCTCTGGCTCGGCTCTACAGCTGCTTTAAGGGAAATAAAGTTGCCTTGTTTGTTCAGCATTACTTACTGATTTTATTGCTTTGAAGGCAATACGCCTCGGTGCTCTCATAATTGCGTAATTCTCAACCATCAAAACCTTAAGGAAAAAATGAGGTAATTCTAATTGATAACGTAGCTAATGTAGCTAACTCTGGGTCATAATTTCATGCCATCTACTCAGTCAGTGAGAAGTGACAGGTGAGGCGCTGTTACTGAATTTTCCTCACTGCTTTTTAAAACATCCTTGCAATGCCATTACGCCAGGTAAAAGAAACTGCAGTGTAAAAATGCTTAAATTAGCAGCAAGTGTGTAA
>VUQK01017577.1:0-11855 GCA_015106715.1 Bujurquina vittata
GCTGTTACTGAGACGGAGAGGTCACTGATCAGCATGAAGAAATGATAACTTTGTAGCTGCTCCATTCACAAAGGAGGGCACATCTGCAGTACGGAAGTTAAAATATGCAGATGAATTGGTAATACGAAAAATTATTTCTTACCCGATTAATTGATGAAATAATGATAGAATACCCTATTACTGAAATAATCAATAGTTGCAGCCCTGTTTGTATTCACAAAGCCATAGTCAAACATTAGTTCTCAGCACCAGTGGAGCTGTGAAAGGCCTTCAAGAAAAAGCTACAGGTGGCTGATATTCAGATGTTGGAAATGCTTTTAGCAGCTGATCGATAAAACATCTGGATTGTGATTTTTTTTTTTTTTATGTGTATGCTTTTTACACAATTTCTGCAAACCCATTACTGCTGAATCACAGTGCCATTTGAGGGGATATTGCAGGAAGTTAATTCCTTGGGCAAAGCTATTTGTTCTACTTCAGTATATACTGTATGTATACATTGATATGTTCTTATTGAACAGTTGGCAGCATTACATAGTTTGTCCACTAGAGAGCACTAACTCACTAGAAGCTGTCTTGTGTCTGCTTAAAATGCACTTGTAATGGCTTCAGTGTTTTGCCACAAATATATACATGTATAATGACTGAATGCACTGATGGTGGCCGCAAGTTCAGTACAGTTTCAGAAAACTAAAGACTGCCTGTAACAGTTTTAGATTTGTGTGTATCCTTTTGCTTTGTTTGCCTATATGTGTAATTGGTTGTATCGAGTGATGAGTTGTTGCTAAACAGAACATATCCTTTCTAACCCATTGTTACAGGAATGCCCCCTATGATGCCCGGTGTTCCTCCCATGATGCACGGCATGCCTCCTGCAATGCATGGAATGCCACCAGGGTAATTCATTTACTAACTTTGGTTTTAATGTTAACTTCACTACCCATTGTCTTGTCTGTCTGAATCATGTAATCATACATCAAGAGGTCTACATCTGGGTAATGGGACTAACTGAAATGAAGAGAATAGAATAGAATGCCTTTATTTGTCATTATACGGAATGACTGCAGTGCATTTTGAAATGCATTTTACTGTAGTTCCCAGTCAAGTCAGGCTTCTTAATTCTGTTTTTTTTGCTTTTGCAGCATGATGCCAATGGGGGGGATGATGCCCCCAATGATGCCAGGCATACCTCCAGGTGAGTTGTAATTGCATTTAAGAAACAACCTGTCAAAGTTAACATTTTATTTCTTGTCACTTCTTTCCCACTGTATTTATATTGCCCAAAGAACTCAAGTACACTAACCTTCAAATGTCAAATATATCTAAATATATTTTGCTGTGGATGATGAACTTTATGTTCAGTATGATCCATTACAAGGGGATTTCACACTACCACGTTAGCCATGTCCAACTGTTTGTATTTACTTTAAATTTTGCAAATGTAATGAGGATAGACTGTTAACTGTGTCCTGTTCATCCTTCAGCAGTCCCACCTCACATAGCTCCAAGGCCAGGAATTCCCCACATGGCCCCAGCCCCTGTAGTCACTCGACCAGCAGCACCGGCAGCTCAGCCCGCTGTCACCAAACCTCTCTTCCCCAGTGCAGCACAGGTGGGTATCATGTAACTCCACTAACACATACAGTGATTTCTTTGGTATTTGCCCCAAAGATGTATTAAAAGTTCTGTAAACTCATCTGTTTTTAATGTTGTAGTTCACTTATTCTGCAATAAACCACCAGTAAGCTTTTTTATAAGAAATTCAGTGAAATTCAGGGTTTTTCCTGACTCAAAATGCCCTCTCCCTCCCCCTAACGATGACTACACACAAGAATGATTGGTCCCCTTATCGTTTAGGCAGTCTTTGTCACTTTTATTATATTAGTCAGTGCATTTCTGTCTCAGTGGCCATGATTGTGAGAAATGAAACACAACACAAATACTGGTAATTTAGTGGTATGCAGGAAAAACCTTTGTTTTGTTACCCATGTCTTTCAATTTCCCTTTTCTAACCTCATATAAGGTATGTTGTAAACATAATTCTCATAATCAGATTTAGAAAAAAAATGGTAGACATTACATGCCAACGCTTTGATCTCCTTTCCACCATGCTGCAGATGGGCTCTGGTGTTCACAGCAGCACAGCAGCCGTCTCCTCTCCATCTGCAGACACTCAGTCTGCCTCTCCCCAGCCTCCCTTTCCTAACATGCTACAAGTATGCTCACAGACAGAACTCTTATATGGACTGTGGCAGCTGCATGTTGCATATTTATTAAAAGTGCCTGTAAATTCTGAAATTGCAAATGTAAACACAGCTGGATACTAACCGTATTTGCTTTGTAAGCTTACGTGTGCGCTAAAAAAACCATGCTGGCCATTTTGTTGGCGTCAGAGGATGGCTATCCCTGACAAGAACTGACATGTTTTGTCTGTGAGCTTTATTGATGTGCATGCGCTTTGTTCAATTAAAAATGAGGCCAAAAATCGGATTTAGTTGGACTCCATGTACAATATTCCAACCTCTCTTAACTTCAGCAGCATGAGTCAATTAGTACTTATCAGGTGTTGAAAGTTTTTTTGTTTGTTTTCATAAACAGAGTTCTTCCTGTCTGAAATGTTATAGTTAGATAAACTGCTCCTAGGTCAATAGACATACACTAATGCAAAATTTGCACTGTGGTTGAGAGAGAATGGTGGAACAGTTTTGTTCCAGTTCAAACAAATTGTAACTGATTTGGGATTTTTGAATTCAGTTGAAATCCTAATGTGTAATTTGTGCATTTAAGGTGTTGTTGTAATACTGTCTTTAAGATTCAGTGATCAAATCATGAATATATTCTTGAATTTGAGTGCTTAAAAATCATCAGTGTAACCTTTTATATGTCACTGAGGCATAATCATTTTACTCTGTTTTTAATTCATTTGTCTTTTTTTGCACGTTGCAAAGTTGAGAAAGCACTGTTTTGTTTTGTTTTTATAGCCATTTCCAGTTACGTGTATTGTCTTTGCACAGGCCCAGCAGACCGTGTCTGGAGTTGCAGCTTCAAGTTCCCTCAGTACAGCCGCCTCCACCGACCCGCCCAAAGCAACATTCCCCGCCTACACCCAGCCCTCTGTCTCTTCTTCTTCCTCCACTTCTTCTAATCCCTCTAGCAGCACTGTGGCCAAACCCCCTGCCACAGTGACCAGTAAGCCTGCTACCCTCACCACCACGAGTGCAACTAGTAAGTTGATCCACCCTGATGAGGATATCTCACTGGTAAGTTGCTTGAGCTTTCTATTTTGCCATTTTCACAGTAAGTAATGACTGATACATATTTACAATAGTACATTTAGCAATAGACGATAATTGCTGCTTCAATATTTGACCACCAGCTTGGGTATGTTTATCTTGAGTGTAATTTAACTATATATGCAGAGAATATGTATCCACTGAAGTATTTTGGTCACACATCTTTAGTACAGGCTAGTAGTTTTTCTTTTATGTTAAAGGATGATTCTGAACTTGAACATCCTCAGTCTGAAATTAGGGCACATCAACGTTGGTACTAAGTTCCTCAACATTTTTTGTGCTGTAAAGGGGCATAACACAGTTTCTTTAGTCTGAATGTTTTGTTTTGTGCATTGTCCCTGCAAACAGGAAGAGATGAAGGCCCAGCTGCCTCGTTACCAGCGTCTTGCACCAAGACCTGGTCAGGCCCACGTGGCTGCTCCCCCAGTGGCAGCTGTAGGTGGCATTATGCCACCACAGCAAGGATTGCCACCACAGCAGCCTGGCATGAGGCATCCCATTCATGGTAAGAAAATACAAAACTTTTTTTCTTTTTAAAGCAAACTCATTTGGTTGTTCTAAGAACAGATTGTTCTAATTTCCTTTTTGTAGACAATTTTAGCCAAAAAGAAATTGTTTGCTCAGTTACTTTAAAGGATAGGTTTACCTTTCATTGAACGTGTGTTTCGTTGTTTCTTACTTTCTTGTGCCTAATGTTTAAAGCCTCAACGGGCGCTGTTAATTAAGTGGGTATTTTCCAAAATTTGGGCTTGCTGTCATTCCCAGGATGGAATTTTCCTGTTGCGATGCAGTCAAAGGAATGTAACAAAATAGGACTTGTGTATAAAAGTGTAAGATATGTAGTTAATTTTAGTCAAATGTGGATGGCAGGGTATATGAAAAATTAAGTATATAATCTGCACATGAGGTGATATCCAATGTCCTTTTGAACTGTAGCATAAAAATATCCTGCTCCTCTTTTCTCTCTAGGTCAGTATGGTGCTCCTCTTCAGGGCATGCCGGGCTACATGCCTGGAGGGATGCCTCCTTATGGGCAGGGGCCTCCTATGGTGCCCCCTTACCAGGGAGGCCCTCCCATGGGTATGAGGCCACCTGTCATGTCTCCAGCTGGACGCTACTGAAGCAGCAAAGCAACCAGCACATTAGGTTTGAGGTTAACACCTTTCTATCACCCTTGTGCTTTTTCAAACCTAGCTGCAAGCAAAGAGCATAAAGACCAACGGTGGTGAAGACAAATATTTGTTAGAACACATGGACATTTAACGTAACATCTTTATTTGAAAACAGCCAAACACCACATATGTTTTTAACAACTATTATGTTGTTAACTAATTACATGTGAGGATATATTTTTCCCCTTAGGTTTCACTCAGGTTCATAGAAGTGAAGTGTGTTAAAATGATTCATATTTCTTTTGAAGCTGCTGGAGTTTCATGAACGTACCAACTCCTTACAAAGGCAAGTTTCTCTTGTAAACATTTGATTAATTTTATTTTGTTTTGTTTCTTTGGTGAAATGATTGAGGCCCTCACAGCATGCTTAGATGCTGTTGGACATTCGTCCCCAACCTTGGTTGGTGAGGGTCTCAGTGGTGAAACTGGTTCCAGTTATGTAGTCTATAAAATCCATGACTCATCGGGCTCTAGTTTTATTCTTTTTTCAGGTTTGGTTTAAATATTTCCTGGTTATAAGTCTACTTGTATGCATCCTTTGTAATGTTTTATCAATCTGTTGTAATAAAATCCATCTTGAAATCCAATGCTGGTTTGTCCTGACGTGCGTGGAGGTGAGTCATGAAGGTTTGTACTGATGTTTTTCTTACTGCACATCTTAGGGATTTGTTTAATGAAAGGATTTCATCAGGGATTTAAAGTTTGCCATCTTTTTTATATCCATCTATCATTGTTGTAATAAAAATTCAAAGGAAAATCCTTCACATCAATTCAGAAGTGTGAGACAGATTTAATGTGCTGTAAGTTTGTGTTCATTAAGCCAAAAACAAAGATGTTGGCGAACTTTTAGTTCCAAAATACTGCATGTTACCCTGATGTGATGGAATTAACTGTAAACTAAATGACAGTGCTTAAAGTTATAGTACACCAAGTACAACGAAGGAGAAGCTAAGTTTCATTCCTGATCCATTAACTCTTTCTCCTACACACACACCAACACTAAGACATGCATGAATGCTTTAACAATGTCGGTGTATGTTACATGTCACAATCATCTCCCTGTAATGCATTGAAGAGGGAATGCAAAACAAAGCCAGCAGCAGCTCTGGGTTGAGTGCCAACTTTGTGAAGCGAAATTGTCATATTTTTCAAGATTGGGACTTGACGGTTTTCCTTTGGTCAAACCTAAAGTAAATCGCATAGTGTTAACTACTCTATCTGCAGTGTAGTGCTCATTCATTTCTGTAATCTCTTCCTACCTGCATTTCTCAGAATTACTACTACTGTTATGTCTGGAAAAATAAAATGCAAGAACATTTCAAACACTCCTGCAGCAAGAAGTGATTGTCTCCTTGTGACCACTGCTGACAGATGGCTAAAATATATCTAACCGTCCTTTAGCTACAGCACAAAAATAAAACGTAAACACCTGCCATGATTTTAAAAAGTGTTTCGCTTGATTGGTCTTCACCACAGTGCTGGTTTGTATTGCTGGGTGGTTTTGTTTTGTTCATGCTTTTACATTCTAGACGTTACAGTCAACTGTCATTGTGGTAATCCTGTGTTGGAGATTGCTGTGCATAAAGCAATCTGAAAGAACAGACACAACAAGTTTGCAAATTTGAGTCTATAATGCACAGATGGGTCAGAATGAAAGAAGTACTTGTAGGTATTTGATGTGGCACAGTATTTCCTCTGCCCATATCACTTACTGATCTGTATTTGTTTTTGTCTGTAGCCCATCCATATCAGCTTTTCAGCCTTAAAACCCAATCAGCTGGCATGACAGGTCAGTTAAAAGTAAGTACCTGATGTTGTTAAAGTGTGGGTCCAGTCCTCAACATTTGGATGTCAGGCCTTTTTGTACAAAATTGTCTCTAAATCTCACACCAATCAGCCACACTTGGATTGAATACTGGGAGTGAGCATCTCCCAGCTGAACAGATCATCAGTCGGAGTGCTTTCAGTGTTGTGGCTCATTACTCTGACAGCAGCAGAGTGTGGCGTAAGTGGCATTAAAATGAAAACTTTTAATTTCTCTCTTGTCCAGTCTGGTATGAAAATGAACAAACATGGTAAGTAGTCCGTGGTGGGCTGAAAGTGAGTATTACTGGGTTAAAAGGTCAGTTCAACATGAGTTTTCAAGTGGTGTCTTAATGCAATAGCTTTTTTTTTGTTGCCTGCTAGGTAAATTCCACTTCACATAGGCTGCAGAACTCTTGTCAGATGTTTCACACCAGCAGTATTCTCATCCTTCAGGGCATTCCCTTCAGTGTCGCAATTCATAGAACAGGGTAGTGTAATGGGCAGCTTAGCTTCATATGTAAAATTAGAATATACTCCAACAACAAACCACTCTTTTATATGTTTTTGAATCATGATTTTGGGATTCACCTTTATATAAAGATAAAATGTGTAGAAAAACTACCTTTCAGTAGCAAGTGTCTTATAGCAAAATTTCAAAACAACAGTTTATCGAGACAATATCTGAACTGGACGACACAAGTGAGAACTGAGGGAAAAGCGTGTTTTAAACTTGGGTAAACTAACTTAAACTTGGACCTAAAAGTTCATGTGTGCAATATAAAAAGTAAAAGTACTGGTAATGCAGATTGGCTTTTATTTTTTGCCGGTTGGGTTGAGTGACATCAGTTTAATTTGTTGACCAAGCTGTTAGAGTTCAAATGAATGCGGTTAAAATGCAATGCTTATTTTTCATGTCATAAAAACTTCTTCTGTATCAGATGTTTTGTTTATGCCATCAGATATTTAAATAAAAGCTCTCCTATGATGTAAAGAAAATGATGCATGGAAATGTCCTTTAAATAAAAAACAAAATAACTGAAATATTTTGTTGCCACTTGTTCTTGAGTTTGTAAAAGTTTATAGCATCCACATGTTTGTGTGTAGACATTCAGAAACCATTGCAGCATTTTATTAGGTTATTTATTTAGGTTTATTGTCTCCGTCCCAACATTCACATCACTGCTTCTAGAGTATTGCTCAGATTGTAGTGAAACATGATCGCCTAATGAGTCCATGTTACGGTCATAGTTTTCATTCTAGCAGAGTGACGATCACGTTTTAGTAGATCACTGGAAATCACTGACTGAGCCTCTTTGAATTCTCATTAGTTTGTGCAATACACCCAACTGATGACACAACTTTGTACTTCCTTTTTGTACTTCACGCAATGCAATAAGCTGTGAATTGTGTTGGATCGTGACCTGGATGAGCTACTATGTTTGTTTTTTAAGTCAAAGTTAAGAACTATCAGAAGGAATTAGAAAATTTTTTAATTTGAAGATTTTCAATTTGAGTTAAACTACTGCAGCAAAGTGCTTTTTGTTTGTTGTTTTTTAATATATTCACTACGATTTTGAGGTATTGAGATGAGTAAAATTAACAGGCCAAAGAAAAACCAATGTGACAAATTCTGGAACTGCAACACCTTTAAAAAAAAAAAAAGCCACCCGTGATAACCAGTTGTGGTTTTCCTGAAGGAAAGTTGAGCACGGTAATTCTTGTAAACCGAGACTGAAATGCTCTCTATTTCTACCATCCTTCAGCTTTTCTTGATTCATTCAAATGATAAATTGTAACCAGAGAAATTTACTGTGCTATTTGTTGTTGGGTCTTATATCTGAAAATGAACAATAGCTTGAGCAGGTTTTTAATACCTGAACTCCCCGTGAGTCAGAAATGCTGAAGAATCTTCTCTAGATGAACAAAATCGTCTGTAGTTAGAGCTCAAGTCTCAGAAAAGTTTTCAATGCAAGTTTGATCACTGATGTTGAAAACATTACAACATTACATTTATTATTTTTTTAAGTGCTTCATTTTAATCTCTGTTACTTAGATTCTTAAGGGAAAACTTGAGATTTGAATATTTTGGGGTCACTCTGTTTCTTTTTACTTTTCTTTTTTTAAAAAAATGAATGCCTTTTTACACCCTTCCGTCACCAGGCTTATTTTTAAGTCTCTCTCCAATGATGCAAATTATCAAAAAGCAGACACATCCTGTTCACAGACAGGCTGTCACCATAATTTCCTCTGGGACATACAGAAATAATGCTTGAGGAAAGTTTTTTTTCTTTTTACATGTGAAACCCAATTAATGCAAATGAAGTAGTACTAATTAAGTTAATTGAAGTTAAGACAGAAGACAGCACGTGCTAAATAAGTACTTAATCCTGGCCTAAACTTGGTATTTCAGTTGTGGTAAATTTTGAATTTATCACAGTAGGAGGAGCTGATCCAACAGTCATGATGTTGGTTAGTGCACGCTTCCTCTTGTGTTTGTCTTGAGGTTTGAAGGTGGGGCCAGTGGAGTTCCTCTTGGTTTCATTTACAGTAAGACACACTTTTGAAATTCATTTTTTTGCACTTGCATCTATGCTGTCATGGTTTCCACCAGTGGCTTCCCACAAGATCTCATTTAGTGTGGTGTAAAAGATGATTTGGATCCAGTACCTGGCTTATTTGTGGGCTCTAGTCATCACACAGGTTGGGTTTGGTAAGTTTGGTTGTGTTCCTCAGGCTGGTGGTTTGATCATTGGTTTCTTCTTTTATTGTAACTTGTGCAGGCAACCGAAGTGTGGTTGAGGTAATTTCGGGGCTAAGAAATATGAAAGCACTTTAAATGCTGGTGGATAAAATGCATTGGGAATCTGGGAAATTTTTCTTGTCAGATTTATGGTCTAATTTTTTTGGACTTTGTTATAGTACGAACTTGAAATCCAGTAAGTAAGACGAATGGTTATGACTATGATTGTGAAGTAAGAATTAAAAAAGGGGTGTACATATCTATATTTTAAAGACACTTTAAAATATAATTTTATGTGCTCATTTTGAATTTTTGTCATCTTTTTAAAATAATGGCCTACGTCATTTTTTTAATGAAAGTTTTATTTTTGCCTAAATCATGTAGATTTCTATTTTCGTTGAGTTTTTTGTCTTCTCTGCAACCCCTAAAAAATGACAGCTAATAAAGTTATAGAAGTCAGAGGCAGAGTCATTTAGAAGTAAAGATGGGAAGTGGTTCACCACTTAGTTTAAGTGGAAATGCCAGTTGAGGGAGCTGGTAACTTGCAGATTTTGAAGCTCTGGTCACTTTCAGTGAAGGTCTCGCTTATTTCAGCTTGAAGATCCTAATTGTGTGCTTTACCAGTTTATATATGAAATATGTCAAATGGGCTTGTGGATTTAAAATTGATTAAACAATCACTTGGCTAAAAAAAATAAAAATTTTCTGTGCCATTTTTATCTGGTTGTGATGCTTTTTTTTGTTAATTTTCATCAAGTTTGCAGTGACATTCGCTTCTTGAAGCGCCATGAGGGTGAAGCTGTAGTTCTTCCCTGTGAGCTTGAACCGAGGAGCCCAGCACCCTTTGCTGTCAGCCTGAAGCGCACCTGGCTGCATCCTGTGGAAGTGCTGTTCATGCACACCAAGGACGACTTCACAGCTGGTAATGATGCTGACAAAAACCGCACCAGCGTGAGTGGAGACCCGAGCCTTCACTCTCTGAATATCACCATCTCTCAGCTGAAGGCCAGTGACACAGACCGCTACTACTGCGAGTTTATTGTTGAAAATGAGTCCTCTAAAGATGACCGCATAAGCGGAAAGACTGAATTCTTCCTCCTTGTTGGTGCTGGTGAGTATTTTTTTTTAATTCAGCCTACACGTTTCATCTGCTTGTTGCCCACAGGGAGTTAAACTTTCCGAAGCCACTGAGCATAAACCACAAAAACGGTAAAAAAAAAAATCCTTGCACACTTACACAGAGGAAGTGTGCGGTCCTGTTGTGTGTGCAATATTGGTGCCTGCAATCACGAAGAGGTTCAAAGCAGATCATGTGGGAGGCAAATGCGTGCCAACACACGCACGCACACACACACACACGCACACACACACACACACAGACACACACACACACACTTTTCTTTTGGGTGTAAATTGCATAACAGTGTCTCCACAGTGCCTCAAACATCTTAAAGCTCAGGTTTGGTTATCTGATTCTTTTAACCTTTAAGCCTTTAACCTGACTTTCCTCACTTGATACACATTCAACTATTTTCCCCCTAAGTGTAGCACATTAGCCACAAATGTCCTCTTTAACACAGTGGCAGATTTATACACCAACTAACATCATCAGATGAAGAACTGAAGTGAAAAGGTTCCCAGCTTTTTGAAACACCCATGCCCATTATATTGCTTTTATTCCCTTTCCCTCTGGAGATGTCCCTGAGTCAGCAGACATAGAGGTGATAGAGACGTGTGCTGGGGATTCAGCTGTGCTCCCCTGCCTCCCTCATCATGGGGAAAGCTTGGCCGTGGAAGGGGTGGCTTTAAAGAGGCAGAAAGACCGGGGACCTGTGGAGGTGCTGTACCACTCAAAGCAACACCACAGCAGCAGACAGTCTTCATCCTCTCAGTTCCCTGTCGAGAGGGTCCAGTTGTCCTCTGCGCCCGGCCCCGGCGGCATCACCTACAACCTTACCCTGCAGCAGCTGCAGCCAGATGACAGAGCCCTGTACAGCTGCCAGCTGCTCCAGCGTGGTGAACCCGATAGCTGTACCAGCCTAGGGAGACGAGTGTTCTTTATATCTGTGCAAGGTGGGTGACATCGCAGTGGGACTCCATCACCAGGTGACTTCAGCTGACTTGCATTTGCTCTTCGGGCTGAACTAAAAATTTCTTTCCATTCAAATTTATTTTGCTTTCTCCTTCCTTTTTGTGTTGTCATCTCAGTGACCATCAGCTGACCACTGATATGTCAGGAGATTTCTGGCTTCTATTAACTAAACTGCCACTAATAATGTATTCAGTGACACTGGGTTGCTTTTTTATCATTTTGACTAAAGCATGTGTGCTGTAGCAGTTTCCTAAGAACAATGCTGCTTCTTTTTGCATGTTGTCTCTGTGGGTGTATGAACACTCACAGAGACAAAAGCAGGCATGAATAGATTGCACATGTCAGATAAGTTTAATGAGGTACTCACTAAATCAATCTGATGGTGCTAGTGATGTGAATAGGAATAGTTGAGTCACTTCCTATGAAGATATCTGGTATTGAGGGGTTGTCATAGACGTGCAGTGCAGTCACATATATTTCCTTATTTCTCAGCTGCAATTTAAAAAGCATTTTTTTGTTCCATAATTCTAATGAAGCCTCATTTTAAATTTGTAACGTGTTTGATGATGTCCTACTTTCTTTCCTCTGTAAACAAAAAAAAGGCTAGTTTACTCTCCAAAAAAAGCACAACCTACTCCTTTAAATATCATCATCGTTGATCTGTTTCAGGAAGTCATTGGGCCTTTTTTTTTTTTTTTTTAGCCATACCGCGGGTACACATTCACACAGTTTTTCAAAGGTCATTGTGCTGC
>VUQK01017578.1:5773-17929 GCA_015106715.1 Bujurquina vittata
ATTTTATTGTAATGGCGCGCCCCCCCCCCCCCCCCCAAAAAAAAAAGGGCTTCTTTTTTAGCCTGAAGAAACTCTGGAAAAAAAACATATTTTTTGGGGAAATTGAATGTGTCATTTAAATGTCATTTTCCCTGTATTTCTCTTAAAAGTTTGCTAAGGACAAATTTGTTCTGGGAGGTTTTTCTCACAAACTGTAATTTAAGTTCAGCCATGAAAGACTTTGTGAAGGTTTTATTGAATCAAATGGCCTTTTGCTCTCTGACTCATCTTTAAACACCTGATCTACGGTGTTTTATCAGCATATTCTGAAATATTTAACACAAAGTTTGTTTTGCATATGAAAATGAAAATATAAGGCTCTTTAATACTGCTTAAAAAAGCAATGTGGAAAACATGGCTTCTACAGTCTTCGTTCACTTCTTTTTACCACTGTTACATTACCGAGCCAGTCTGCAGTTCTGTCATCATCATCGTTAACTGAGTAGAGGGCAAAGCCTGATGACTTCCTCTGTCGTGGTCGTCTAGTTATTATCTTATCTGTGACGTGGGTTGATGTTAGTCTAGCTCTGGTCCTTTCCAAGATTTGTAGCATTCGCATTATTTCTCACAGGTTTGAATTCTGTTTGTGGTTTTAGTTTGTGTGGTTGTTTAAACAGAGGCACACCCATGCTTACTATAATAATCTTATCTGGCATACTACAGATATTTAATTGTAAAATATTCTGACAAACACCGGAGGAGCGTAATCAGATCAGTGCGTCTGATCAACCAGGTGAACTTCACTTCCACTCCTCGGTGTTGGACTACAGCTGGTGGTCCCCGTTCTGCTCTGTGGCCACGCTGAGCTCAGCAGACGACACATGAACCAGTTTTCCACCTGCTGCTGTTCTGGTTAGAGAAGCTTTCTAGCTCACAGAGAATCTGCAGACCGGATGAGGGACTGTTGTCGCCAGCTTCAGTCCAAGGCGGTGGAGTTGGAGTCTGTGAGACGGAGAAATGGCTCAAAGACCACCAGTACAGCCATCTGGCCGGCGAGCCAGCCAATAGAGAGAGAGGAACAAAACAAGACTGGAAGGCTAGAGCTAGCTGGTTTAGCAGCCACCAAACTGTCAGAGTAAGAGCGAGAGTATCGTGGATGGTGATGATCATTTAGATGAGTAAAAATCTAAAAATGAGTCCATAAAATTTGCAGGAAGCACTGTGTGGTTTTTTAAATTAAATTTTATTTTTTTTATTGAACTTTGTGGATGAAATAAAGATTATGAGTTTGTCAGCACGGCCTTGAAAATTTTCAGAGCCTTTTACTTGAATGGTTATGAGTAAAAAACAAAAAGTTCATGGATTACGGTCTTTTGATGCTCTGGTAATTTACACTCAAAGTAAATGCGTGATGATTCAATAAATATTGTCCTTTCTTTTTTTTTTTACTACATCTGCTGATGTGGTGGCGAGTAATAGCTGTAGTTGACTTCTCTAATAGGACGTTGTGTTCTTTTGGCAGGAATCTGCTAAGGTTTCGGACCTCAACCCCAATGCGAAAGCATGGGCCAACCACATGTTTAGCCTGGACACCAGCGGGACTGCTGACACCACAACTGCTGCCCTGCAGCCATGGAAGGAAGGCTGCAATAGTTCGGCCGATCCCGGCCCAGAAGGTCAGCGATGCGCTCACACCGATCACTCCTTATAATCTGATTTTGGGTTGTAACAAAAATGTAACTGCTCTGCATTTTTGATGGAAATTTTTGAATATATAGAAGAACACTTGACAGAGGCAGGACAGTACATAAGTAAGCACAAACAGAGGTTGCCTGCTTCTAAGCAGTTAAACCAGGAGGACCATGTAAGACGGGGTGTCAGCCTCATTATGTAGTCCACTTTCAAACCCTCTAATATCTCATCCACTGCAAAATAACCTAAAAAAAAATCTCCTAAACTTTCTCCCAAAAAGTGTGCTGAGAAAATATTTACATGTGGCATCACGGTGAGGGTTCTGGTTCAAATCCAGGCATTTTCTTTACCTGGCTTTTGGATCCGGATACTTTCACAAGAGAGACTTAATTTTAAGACTTTCACTTCCTGGTTAAACAAAACTTTTAAAAATGAATGAACTCGATGTCAAACAGCCTGAGATGTCTTAAGCAAAAAAAAAAAAAGTCTTAGTTTTTTACATTCAGTCAGATGGCTGTCAGTGCATTATAATTTACACATCCCAGTAGATTTACAAAAGCATAAAACCCTCAACTTTCTCAACTGTGTTGCAAGGATATTGAGTGATGTTGAAATGAGGCGAGTCTGGACTCTTGCATACCACTCATGGGAACCACAAGATTGGTGCAGGGTCCAACATGAGATACACCAGCAGTCATCTTTTTAACGATGACTGCTGGCCAGCTTGTTTTGGTAGCCAGTAGTCTTTACAAACGTACGTTAAACCAATCAGAAGTAGTCTTTCTAATGCTGATTGGGGTGATCAACTGCATGAAAATCTGCTGGTAACTTTGTGGAAGGTTTTTTTACAAAAGGCAATTTTAAAATTTTGCCGGTGAATCCTGGACCTGAGAAAGTTGAGATTAAAGGCTTTTGGTGGGAGCGACAAAACGAAGCAGAGTTGAAGTGTCAGTTACACTTTAACATTGCCAGCAGATAATTTAATGCTGAGAAACTGAACAGGGTATTCAGCTAATATGAAGCTGAGGTGTAGAAAGAGTGAAATGTTGGCATGTGGCCTACTTGCTAAGTCTGTAATAATCCAGTAGCAACAAATGGCACAATCTTGAGTTAAAGCCTGCCTTTGTCCACTCTGGTCAATTTTCCCACCACGCAGGAGACTCCCCTTTAATCATTCATACCCAATCTAGTATGAATTATGAATATTCCAGCCACAGTCAACCTTCCTCCTCTGTAAATGACAGTAATCACTCACTTCAATGTGCTCAGCCAAGTTTAGCTGCTGCAGAGGCAACAAGGATATGGTGGTGAAACAGAAATTATTGATTAGTCTCAGTTTGACTTGCATTGACGTCCTGGCCTACTTCATCTTCCACGTCCACAAAGACATTTATAGAAAATTTATTAGAGGACTGCTGACTTAATATAGTTGGGCATTCATATCGGGGTCTTTGTAAGCACTGCAGACTTGAAGATTTGCTGTCAGAGATTGAGTAATCACATTGGTTGATTCCCCTCACGTATCCACTCATTGTCAAACCAGTACATGGACATAGAAGCTTATTTTAATTGCCAAGATTATGGATTTAAATCACTTAATCACTTAACATCCTTTCTGTCGTGCATGCTTCCTTTTACATTCATATTGGGTCTAAACTTTTCTATTATATATAACCAGAACAATGTGTCTTCCCTGACCTACTGGCGAGTGGTTGCTGGAGGTTCACCAGGTGAACTGATTCACAAAGAGGGCGCTGCACCAAAAAACCTCCTTATGATCTCTTTGGCCACCAGCAGGGTGTTACCCGTCGTTTCCATGGAAAACACTACAATGTCTGCAAACACTTGCTATTTACTCACCAAGCTTTAGTGAAATGTTCAAAAGTTGCAGCTTTTACTGAATCTCCCACTTGCAGTCAGAGTTCACTTGAGCTTCACTTTAAAAGATTTATTTCCTTTTTTATCTGTGCTGTTGTGCCCGTTATGGGAGCTGTTACGTCAGCTTCTTCCAGCTATTGAAGTCTTTTGTAGTTGAAACAAATCTAAAAGATGAATAGTTTCCCACGGGATGCAGGACTTTGAGTAGGAACGCTATTTACAGTTTAAGTCATTGTACTATTCAGTAATGTGCAGGGTATTTCCAGCCTAGAGGACCCCAGTGAGATTTTAGCCAAAAGGAAAATCACCCACACTGTTTTTAGCAGTTTTTTTTCCTTGAGGTTTCTTAAGCTCCTAAAACAAAAATAAGAGGAAAATGTTTTTGGATAAGGTAGCTCCAATTCATTGCCTTTACTAGTCGCACCCCGAGTCAGGAAAAACCCTGATGTAACCTTTCTGTATTGAAATTGGGTTCAGTACTGATTTTATAAGCAATGACATGATGGGTTACCTGTTTTTTATTTTATTTTTTTTTTTTTTTTTTACTATCTTCTTCTCTGGTTTTAGACACGTCTCATCATGTTTCATTCTGGCACATCTCCCCTCTGCTCTGTTCTTATTTTAATTTGCTGTTGTATTAACATTGCGCTCATATCCACCTTTTTTTTAATTCAGTGTAAATTAATTACACAGTATTCCTCAGCATTTATTGAACAAGCTTATTGTTGTGCTCCAGCCAGAAATGGATTTCTCACATGGAGCACAAAGTATATAGTTTCTTTCTTGGTACACTTTCCTTGGAAAACATTTTCAGAAAATGGATTGATAATTTAAATTAGATTTCAATTTAAATTGGAGCTGTTATTTTGCATTTCCTTATTTTCTGTTGTTTATATTCATCTTAATTGTGGCAAAGTTTTAAATAATGAGGACAGTATCTGTGCATGTGATCCCTGCGAGCCAAAATCTCTGACTTCAGACTGATCTAAATGCTCAGTTATCCCCTAAAATACTCTTGGCTCTATATGATGTTGCAGTCTCACTGTGAGCAAAAAAGGCCACACCCAACAACCCGCTGTTCACATCTTCTGTCTACGAGGGGCAGCCAATCAGAAGGAACATAGTTTAAAGGAAGGGTGTCATTAAACTTCTTTTTTCAGACCGAGGATGAGCAGAGGGGCTGCTCCAAGGCCCAGTATAAGATACCAATTTTGAACTGTGAACCATGTAAAGCTACACTAGTAAAGGCCAAAAAATAACTGCTGTACTCATGCTTCCTTTTAAAAACCTTGTGATATTCCCTCTCTTGTTGCCTTTGATAATTATTATAACCCCCATTGTTGATTGTCACAGGCTCTGAAGCCAGTGAAGACAAGGCTTACAAGGAGCCCCTTCTAACCGACCCAGATGAGCCTCCACCGGTACCAGTAATGCTGGCTGAGCCAGCCTCCGTGGCCTCCGTCACTCTGGAGCGCTCCGAGTCAGCCTACACAGAATGCCCCGAGCCTGGGCAGCCAGGGCACACAGGTGGGCTGGTTAGTGACTGGTTGTTAGTCAGAGGAGGCTCTGAGCTAGTTGTGGATCTGTGGGTTTTATCCAGATGTCTATGTGTGGATACCTTCTGTGGTTTCTATGTGTGTGACACCCACAACCAAACCGGGATAGCCTAATTGGTGGTGTGATCAGGTATAGATGTGTTTGATTTCACCTGATCTTTGGTAACTCGAGGTTAAAACGAAGAGCAACCAATCAAAACTCAGTCGACTGATGTGGTCAAGTAGCAGGATTTTTGGAGGCATACAGTGACTGTTGGAGGGCCATTTGTTTTATTTATTTCACCAAATTTCATTGGCTTGTTCCAGACACGATCTGTGGCATTTATCTCTTAAATGTCCTCTGCTTGAAAAGGCAAAAACAACAAAGCTACGAAAGGAAAGGGTGGTATTAAGATGAGTGTTATAAAGCTGGGTACGTTTCTCAGCTAGTATGCCATTGTTTCCAACACACTAAATTATCAGCCTGCATGAGTTTTTGCCAAGCTGCTGTGTATAAATACAACAGTCCTTTTGTGCTTTTTTTCCCCCTTCATATTTTACAACCATCTCCACCCACATCCCATTTCATTGTCTGGGTAATGTTTTGCTCCCAGGATTAGAGATGAGTTAAGTTGCTTTTTATTTTACCAAAGCTGTTCCCTCTCTGTCCCAACAGGCAGTGATCCCCAACCTGACAACCCCCAGGAGGGCTTGAGGGAGCACCTGAAGAAGACCCTGGAGTTCTGTCTTTCCCGGTGAGCTCCATACACCATGACATCCCAGATTTCTTTGTCTTTCCTTAATTGGTGATCATTTCCTTTGCTACACTGTGAAAACATCTTTTAAAGAAAATCCATGTCACCAAGCTTCAGACTATACTACGGAAGTACAAGCAAAACTGGCTTACTGTGCTAAAATCTCATCCCATCTACTTCAATCATTGCTCAGCAGCAATTTCATACTTGCTAATGGGGAAAAGCACTTAAATTAAGATCTGGAAAGAAAAACAGCTGCTTGAAAGTGATTAAGTAACACCGCGACCGAAAGACTTCTGTGGATGACTCGGTGGAATTCACACTCATGTTGTTCTGCCTCCTGAAATTCCGCAAATCCTGATTGGCATAATCGGCACGTTGGGCTCAAATAATACTTTCTGTGGCAGTGAAACCTCAAGGGTGCACGCTGGTCCTGGTGACGTAAATGTTATCATCTGCATACGTCACCAGGGGTCTGCATCTGTGTGCTGCCCAAAATATATGACTGCTGGCTGGCTGCACGTGTGAACACGACCTGAAACCCAATGTGCCATAAACAGAAATGTGTCTGCTCAGTGCTTTCTCTCATATGGTTTTAGCTCTCTACTGGTTTACCCCCAGGCCAAAAGTTTAATCTGTTTTGAACGTTAAAACAAAATGCACACTTTTAACTCCCAGATAGTTTATATGCATTTTTCTGCATATTTGGTCAGTTAGAGGATTTCCAATCGTCCTGAATTGTATTATTATCTTAAGTTAAACATGCAAAATAATTAGTAAATAAAGCTTTAAAATGATAAGATAAAAGGCTGCCTTCCCTGTAGACTTACAGCTACATACTGCAGGCATCGCTGCGAGTAAAAGAAAGGGAATGGCTGCTTTCAGCAAAGTTTACCAGAAATCTTCTCAATTTAGAGATTGTGGCAAACAAAATGAGAATTTACTTTTACCAGTGCCGTCTTAATTCAGTTCTACTGTCACTGTGTAACACAAGAATGTGATGGATCTGAGCATTTAAAATGTTTGCTTCCACTCCACCTGGGTCCTGGCTGCAGCGCTGCCTCGTATGCAGCTTGATCATAAACCCCACCCGTGATGACCGCATCATCGTGGGCTGAATTGGCACACACTCTAATGCCAACTAATAGAAAGCTTGTTTAAATAAACAAAACCTAAAAAATAAGACGTAAACTAAGAGTGATGTGTGTGTGTGTGTGTGTGTGTGTGTGTTTGGTGCTAGAAAACAAACCAAACAGAACCCTAAAGAGTTTCTCAGGGTGCTTTTGTGGCACTCCTACTCTGAATCAGCTCAGATGAATCCACCACCATTGCTGCCATTCTGCTGTGACAGCAGCAAAACCCGCTCTTTCTCCCGTTTTTCTTTATGTTGAGAGTGAATTAAAATTTGGAGTTGTGTATATGTTCTAACAATGTTGCTGCTCTAGAAGAATAATTAAATCCGTCAGTAATTAAGTCTGTGTGCAGCTAATGTACTGGAAGACTATGTATTGTTTTTTGTATACCGGTCAGGCCTCTCCTTTCTGTTTCTCTCTGTCTGTGGGCGTCCAACACGGTCTGAATGAAAGGCTTATTTCATAGTTTTGAATGCCTCTGTGGTGCTGCTGGTGGTTTAGCTGCTGCTTTAAAAGGAACCAAAGCCTTTCAAAATTCATTTCATTTTCTCCTCTATGCGAACTTGAAACAAGTCAGCAAGAATAGCTGCTATATTGTTAGCTTCTCCAAAACTAGAGTGGAAGTAACAGTTGTTTACATACAGACATACATACAGACATATACATATACATATATACATATATATATATATATATGTGTGTGTGTGTATTTATATATAAAAAAACTGATTACATATGAAAACAAGAAGTTAGAAGGTCACTATTGGGTGATGAAATACTGGATAACCTGCAGTCCTTCCCTTTGACAGAAAACTCCCAGCTGGATAAGTAAAGCAGCAGCCGCCTGAGCGGCACCATGATGTGTCACTAACCACTCCTCCCCCCCTGTCTTTGTTTGTCAGGGAGAATCTGGCCAGTGACATGTACCTCATCTCCCAAATGGACAGCGACCAATATGTGCCAATTGTGACGGTGGCCAACCTGGACCACATCAAAAAGCTCAGCACAGATGTGGAGCTGATTGTGGACATCTTACGATGTAAGTGAAATGCTGAGTGTTTGCTTTCAAAGACACCAATTACATTCTTGGAGTAAAATCAGGACTCATGGTGCTGGTTGCTTAAGAAGCTGTATGTCAAGAAAGCCTTAGCAGCCAGAGTGCAGTTCTATCAGCGTGTGGTTGGGGCTGATTTCCCGGGAGAGGTTGTTAAAGTGCATCCAGCAGAGCCTTACCTGGTTGATTTGTACTCATACTTAGTTTACTGCTCAAATTAATCCTGTCTAGCTTGAAGCCCTTTTTATTTAATGGCTCAGTGATGAGTACACTGTCAAGATTTTATATTCAAATTTAGTTTGGTTACTCTAAACAAACCATCACCTAACTGTTCTGCTCTTAGGCTTCACATAATAGTATTTATTCTTTTTCTCAAGACATTCAAGTGTTTAACCGCTTGTAATTTAAAGGTTGCCTGTCGTGCCAGTTCCAGGGCTTGCCTCCAGGTTTCACAGGTCAAAATATTGCTCATTTATCTCGTGCTGAGCCCGAGTGCAGTTTATCCTGTCTGATACAGTCGCTTTCAGCTCCAATTAAGACAACGTTCTTCTGCTCCTCACAAACATTAGGTGGGTGGGACTGTTAAAGCCAAAGCCTGAGGTGCCCAGTTTAGAGAGATCCACTGATATTGATGAGATATAAATCTCTAGAAAAAAACGTATATGGCAGAAAATAAAGACAAAAAGCACTCATTTAAAACCAATCTGAAACGAGACTTAGTAAAGGCAGCTTAAGAAGAAATATATGGGAAAGGATCATCGCTCATAAATCAGGAAAAACCTTAAAATAAGGGGGGCCAACTGAGCCCCTCCCCTCAGAAAAGGCTTTATTGTTTATAACTTCAGTCTGTTTAACAAGGCTGAGCAAATATTTACCTTCATGCTGTGAAAGGTTTGGGTTGCATGCCTTAAAATTACACCGGGATGAGTCAAAATTTTGTGCCTTTTAATTTGTATTATTTTTTTTATTTTTTTTTGTCCTCATAACCTAATGAATGCCTATTAAACAGACATTAAATGTAGCAGTAAGTAAGCTATTAAAATAGAAATCACTGCCAGAAGAGCCTAGTGTCAAAGTGTACAACTTAGACCTAAGCCTTCAAAGTTTTCTCTTTTATCCAGAAAGTGGATCCAGTACCAGGGTACACGTTCATGTTTCTGTTCTTCTGCATCACAAACATTAAATCAGTGCACTTTAGTTACTGAAACTATGATAGATCCCACGATTTTGATGCTCGTAGTTGGTCATGGAAAAAACTGCTATGAGCGAGAATGAGATTTTGACTTCAGATTGTGACACTTGGCGTGGGCGTAAAATTGATTTAAAGTTTTTATCGAAGCTTTGGTAAACTTTCCTGTCACCATGGAGGTCAAAACAAGTTATTTAGTTACATTTTAATAAATGCAAATGTAGGCCACAGCAGATTTTCACAAAGCTTAAACTTATTTGGCACTGAAAATTTCATCTGAATATCTTCTGCTCAAAAATGCTGCTTAAAGGTGACTTAAAAAGCTCACCTCTGTGTTCTAGGCCCTGTAGCTGGAAAGAATTTCATAGTTTGAAGGTGAAATTTTTTATGCTGTCATTAGATTCACTGAAGTTGTCGTACATGACAAACCAGCTGATTCTGAGGGGGGGTCGGGTGGGATGCACTGATCTGTCCTTCATGAATTGTTTACACCTTTTTGTAAACAAATCTAAATTTTAGGTTTGCAGTCAATATTCTGAACACATTTCTTTGTGGCTTCCTGCAGCTTTGCCATTGGTCCAGGTGGATGAGAAGGGGGAAAAGGTGCGGCCCAATCAGAACCGCTGCATCGTGATCCTCAGAGAGGTCCCGGAGAGCACGCCCATAGAGGTGAGCGTTAAAACAGGATGTCCAGTTATACCGGCTGTCAGTTGATGCTCATGAGTTAACAAACACTAGAAGCATTATTATTGCACAGATGTCTATCACAAGCATAACTTGTGTACCCTGTAGACACCTGTTTGGTCCGGATGTCTGATAGGTCGCCTTCACTGTGTGTTTACATTTGTTTGTGAGGTCTTCTGTTCAATACTGGAATGGTGAATTGAAGTACAACTTGTACTACAAGTAGAAAAATAGTTGCTTCCAGCTGGATACTTAAGTACTTAAAAAAGACTATTCTAATGCATTGTGGGACTTAATCAGTCCTTTTGGACATGGATGAAGCTCAGAGGCGTCAGACAAATTCTTTAATATTTCTGTTAAATTAAGAAACTTATCATAGTGAATTTACTGTTTTTGCAGTGATAATATGTGCCTGTAAATTCTTGCTTTATTTTTTAAATATCAGCTCTCTGCTATGCTTAAAGCTCAGTCTGCAGAAGACCCTCAGTATCACACATTCAGCTAATTAAACCATGATAACGTAGTCCGACTAAAAGGGAGCCCAGAAAGAAAACGTTCAAGTTGGACCCCTGCGAAACACCCAGTCAGGATTTTAACATGCAGACACACTCTGTCCTTTCCCAGTAAGCACCACAAACCACACAGTACAGCGTTTCGAGGTTCTTTGGAAACATTTTCCCGGAGCGACGGTAAAACATTTGCAGCGTCTTATGATATCAGTAACTAGCTTATCTGCCTCAGCCTGTCAGTTCAGCTGACTCCATACTAATGACTGTTATCACAGTGGTACATTTTCAGCTCTGCAGAAAGTGCACGTCAAACAGATCTGCCCATATAAACAATATTTTCCTATCACATCATTCCAGTATTAAGGGAATATGGGGAAAGTACACCAGTTATTTCGCTCAGAGCACCATATTTAGTTGTGAAATATAGAGAGTAGTAGCAAAACATGGTTTTCTACAGCTCGCTCAATTGTGGGTTGTTTGTAGTCTAAATCTTGTGAGGCTAGCAAGTATTAAATTTAATAATGTATCTTCGGTCTGGTTTTAACCTGCAGCAGTTTATAAAGGTTTATGAGTTTTGTTCCCACAGAGAGAACAAACTGAAAACAAGTTTATTGTGTCTCCCGATGTCTTCAGTGCAGAAATTAAGTAAATTTGTCAAACGCTTCCTTATCCACAAGGTGTTGCTACGGCAGGTAGCTCCTCATGTTTGACTGGACAGATGAAGTCAATACAAGGTGCCTCAAACCTGCAGTCTTCTAATGACCAGCAGGGGGCAGCTGTCCTGATTGCACAAAAACTTGTACAGTAGCTGTGTAGAAGCCAAAGGGAAATTAAATCACCTACAACTCATAAAGGAGAATCAATCAAGGTATTTATTTTGGCTAACAGTGCGCTGAGCATAAGTTGTGATTCAGTGGGCGTGTGGTGCCCTTGTTTTCACTGTCAGGCCCTCAGTCATCACATTTAACAAATAATGGCTAACAACATGATGTCCACTTTTATACTGTCCATAGATCTGTTATCTGTAATAAGGAAACATAAGTGGGAGGATATCACCTGAAAAGATCAAAACAGCCCACAGTTATATCATCTGCCTACATCATTACTTTTTAATGTGTAAAACAGCAGCAGTAGGCGGTTACATTAAGTTACCAACTGTAAGGCTTCAGGCCTGGACTCGACAGGCTTGTAGCAGACTGTCAGAAATCTGCAATAGATCAGATATTTTCTCTGAACTGAACAAGATTCTGATTTGTGCATTGAAATAAGTCCCGCCTTGTTTCGCAGGAGGTCGAGGCCCTTTTTAAGGGGGACAATTTACCCAAGTTTATCAACTGTGAATTTGCCTACAATGACAACTGGTTCATCACCTTTGAGTCTGAAGCAGATGCACAGCAGGTACCAGTACACACGAGCACTTTGTTTCATGCAGTCGTTGCTTTGATTTCCCAGTATTGAATGCTTAATTGAGTTAATTTCTTTTGAACGTGTCTAGTATTTGTAGTATTTAAATAGTTTAAGTGTCAAAGTTATCAGTTTACATATTTTAAGTCGCATTCTAACCCAGTGCTGTGGTGTCCTTTTGTAAAGGCATATCAGTATCTCCGAGAGGAAGTGAAGACCTTCCAAGGGAAGCCAATTAAGGTATGCTCACATTTTACTGTTTTGAGGCTTAGCTGGAAAGAGGGGGGAAAAAAAAAAAGCATTTGCAAAAAAAGGGCAAGAGACACAAGCGCTTATTCATGTTG
>VUQK01017589.1:48754-59315 GCA_015106715.1 Bujurquina vittata
AAGAGGGGGGAAAGGGGTTTTCTGTGGATGCATTAACATAAAACCCCAGCCAGGAGGGGGGGGGGGGGTGATAATCTGCTGTGTCATGGTGTTCCAAATGTTGTGGAAACACAGCTTAAACTCAGCATTACATATGATACCTCTGAGTGTATCAGCAGGCAGGTAATCTGAAATTTTAAGGTGAATCCCAGTCGTTGCTGGTTCATGAAAACATTACTATATGCTTTTAACTTCTGGATAACTACAGGATGTGGAGTGGCCGTGACTCAGGAAGCAAAGTGGGTCATGTGCTAATCATAGGATCCAGGTCTTCCTCTCACAAATAACCCTTTGGATGAGATGTTTGAAGTTTCTACTGATGAGTACGCCTCTGCGTGTGCCCCACAATAAGTTGGGAAAATTGTATAACATTAGCAATCTATACTCACCAGCTACTTCATTAGGTATAGCCCTTCAACTGTTATCTAATCAGCAAATCACATGGATGCAGCTCAGCGCATTGAGCCACGGTGACGTGCTCAAGATGACCTCTGAAGTTCAAACCAAGTAGAATGAAGAAGAAAGGGGATTTAAGTGACTTTGAATGCAGCATGGTCATTGATGCCAGACAGCTTGGCCTGAGTATTTCAGAAACTGCTCATCTAAAGGGATTTTCCCACACAGCCATCTCTAGAATTTATATGGATGGTTTGGAAAAGAAAAATCCAGTGAGGGGTAGTTCTCTGGGTTAAAATGCCTTGTTGATGCCAGAGGTCAGAGGTGAATGTTCAGACTGCTTCAAGCTGTTAGGAACGCAACAGTAACTCAAATAACCATCGTTATTACCAAGGTATGCAGAAGAGCATCTCTGAATGCACAACATGATGAATCAAGATTCCTCATGTTGGCCTGCGTGAGACTTTTGATGGGATCTGCTTCTGCTTCTTCAGCAAACACAAACATATTCCATAAGTAGCTGTTTCTTAGTTATATTATCAGGTAATTTTCTACATAGTTTAACTTTGAATAAAGTTCTCACACTGGAAATATTTTTATGTGGCTTGATTTTCCGAGTCTTAGTCTTTTGATACTCACTTCAGAGAGTGTTGCCCCAAAAAACTTTTTGTATTGAATACTGCTGTGAGTTAATTATCATGGATGTGCAGTGAACAAGTCTGCAGCAACTGTCATACTATCGTATCAATATGGATCAAAATCTCCATATTTGGGAATTCAAAACTTTTTGCCAGATGCAAAAATTTTGGTGCAATCCTAGTTGTTCTACTTCTTGTTCTTTTTTAAAAATTCCATAAGTAGCTGTTTTGGACTGTGATATTTGCAAGGTTTAAGTAATTTTCTGCATAGTTTAACTTTGCATAAAGTTTTCACACTGGAGTTATTTTTACATTGCTTCATTTTCTCGGTCTTTTTTGATAAGAGAATGTTGGCCAAAAAAAAATCTGTATTGAATACTGCCGTGAGTTGAAAACCGTGGAAGTGCACTGAACAAATCTGCAACAATTATGTGATGCGACCGTGTCAATATGCATGAAAATCTACATATTTGGACCTCCTGCAATTAAAGCATTTTTTATTTTATTTTTTGGGGGGAAGATGGCAAAAATATTGTGGCTATCTATGTTCTTGTTCTTGTTCTTATTCATCTTCCACCATTTTCCATAAGTACCGGTAGCTGTTTTGGACTGCAATATGATCAAGGTTTAAGTAATTTTCTACATAGTTTAACTTTGCATAAAGTTCTCACGCTGGAAATAGTTTTATACTGCTTCATTTTCTCAGTCTTTTGATAATCAGTTCAGAGAATGTTGGCATAAAAAATCTGAATACCACTGTGAGTTAATTACATCCTACATGAAAAACCTAATAGAAATGGCGGGCTCATCGTGAATGTGCTTTTTCATTCAACAAGCAAAATCACAAGTTTAGATGTGAATTCAAAGTGGTAACGTCAACATTCTGAGGACGTTCTAGAAATAGATTAACCAATTTTCATAGCAAATTTAAAACTGTAGACATGTTAAAGGCACATTCATGTATGTACTAATTAAACTCATTTTCTTAGATAAGTTGATTGCAATACTGTTTAATATGGAACCATATAAAATGCTGCAAAAAGCTTAATTTTCTTCGCAAAAAATAATTAAAGTTTGCTTGCTGAAACAGTTTATAATCCTGGGTGAGCGAACACGTAATAACGCATGCTATTAAGAAAAAACCAATGGCTTTAAACCCTTGTGAAAAGCTAGTGCATGAAAGAAGTTTGCAGTGCGGGAGAAGGCTATTATGGCTTTTAGCAAGCCGCACGGCAAGTGAAAGAAATTGTGTCTTTCACTTAATCTGTTAAAGCAGTTTCTTGGACAACACATACACTGACCCCCTCCACTAACCTTGATGTTCCACAGATTGACTCCGAGGGCACGCCATTATGATCATTGTACATCAGCTCACCATCGACTTTGCAGCTTAATTCATAAAATCATTCTACACATGCAGTGAATTTGGAAAAATTTCAGACTTTTGTGTCTAGGATGTGGTAACCAAAAAGCATTTGTAGAAATGTTAAAGATAAGCACAGAAAATCAGTCTCTTACAGCATGCCTAAAAAAAAAAAGCAAAACAACAAAATATCTTCCAACAAATTGCTGCTTTCTCATAAACTTAGAATTAATCCATTAAAAATACATAGGGACAGGTGGACGTTTGTGGAACCCACCAATACAGTGGCTGAGGTGGAGTTTGCCATTCCACCTAATCACATTTTAGGTATGTGGCTATATACTAGCCACATACATAGTATGCCTTAAGTTGTTTTTAATTTAAAATAATAGATCTTTCAAACTATATATGACTGTTTAACATTTATGTGTCATAATTTTTTTCTCAATATGTCTTTCTCCTCCTTTTTTTCACCTGCCTCATCAGCACTGTTGAGTTTTTCCACAATTCAGCTTATTTTCTTGTTGAAATATAAACATTTGCTTTGGTCTGAAATCGTAAGTGCTTCTGGAAAAAAAAATCACTCAGGATTGCTGCATACATCTTCTATCCTGATTAGTCGGCTGCCCCTTGCATGATCCTGTCACCACCATGTTTGACTGTAGGAAATGTATTAATGAGGCGGAGCTCAGTGCCTGGTTTCTTCCACACACGTTGGGAGTTCAGTCTGCCTTTTAGTGAAGTATGGATTCCTTCTGGCTACTTTACCATTAAGGCCTGATTAGCTGAGTGCTGCACTGATGGTTGTTGTTCATTAAGGTTCTCCAGTGTGCACAAAAGAACGCTGGCTCTCATTCATTGACTGTTGTGTTCCCGTTAGCCTGGAAACGCACACTGAGCCTGACTTTTGGTTGCAAAACTTGAAAATGATGGGGGATACTGTGCTTTGTGGTGCTTTCAATTCTGCAGAAATATTCTTATATCTTTCTCTAGATCTGTACCTTTTAACAATCCTGTCAAGCCTATTGTGTTCTCTTACACTCATTTATTTTTAACGCTTACATGCCCCTTCCACTGTGAGACTGGTGTATACACTTGCTAATTGTTTAATTAATTTGATTAAGATAGGGAACCACTGATGGAATATTTTATTCTTATATCTTTAGTAAATACATTTAAAAAAATTTTTTTATAAAATGTCCCAAAACGTGTTTTTGTGGAACACATTTGAAATTATGGAAACTTGAATAGGTCGGAACACTTAATACATCTTTTACAGGCCATACAAAAACAAACCATGACAATTTACAGGCGGACAGTTAGAAAACATCCCTCCTGCATCATTTACAACCCACAGAATTGAGACAATTTGAGATTTTACTTTTTTACTTATTTTTTTTATTGCCAGATAGATAATTAGAGTTTAGTTTTTAATGAATATATTTTTCATGTTAATTATTTCAGAATAAGTCTGTGTTCCAGACAGCTTAGTTAATCCATTTAATAAATGTAAGTTGTAGAAAAGAATTGTTGAGTTTGCACCACTCATGCAGGCATTAAACATTAAAGCAAATCAGAGCTACTTAGCCACTCTTTGCAAGTTTGATTTGCCACATCGGTCTCCCACAGGACTCTTTGCAGCATTTTATTTCAAACTGACAATGACACAAAGAGAGACAACAACTTATAAATTCACATTCAGACTATTTTTGAAGATATGACAAACCGCATCATCTCAATGCCAGACAATGTAATAAATGTCATTTTTAAGTGAGTTGCCATTGCAAAGAACAAATCAGAATTTGCATAATGAGAATTAAGCCGTGATCTTGAGTTTATAGGTTTTCTAAGTCTAGCCTGAGATTCTATAGACCATGTTCTTTGATAAGTAATCGCCTTTGTCCTGCCTTAACACAAGTGTGCTTATTTTCTTCCTTTGTTTGATTCAATTTTTTTTCTTACCTCCTTTTTTTTTTCTTCTCCCCAGTTGCTATACTCCTGAAGGATGAGTACTTTGTAAGAGGGGCTGGACTGCCAGGGCGCTTTAAGGCTGAGAAGATGGAGTTTCACTGGGGCCAGAGTAATGGATCAGCAGGCTCAGAACACAGCATAAATGGCAGAAGGTTCCCTGTGGAGGTAAAATGCCATGTTGCTTCCATGCAATCTGATAAATGTGCAATATGGAGTGTTGAAGGTCAACAATGAGTGTTGGAGAGAGATTAGTGAAGTGGCTTGGTAGACTGTAAGTTTATACTTTAAAACTTTTTTATAGCATTTATTTTAATCCATAAACAAACTAGCACGTAAGTTAAAAAAAGTTTTCCCAATAAATTTATTTGAAGAGGAGTTGGTAGTTTCTTTAAAAAAATGTGCAGGTATTTAAGTCAAGACTTTGTGCTGAGTATTGATATAATATTGTACATATTGATGTACAAAAAGGTTAGTTTTCATGTCATTATCAAGACACAATTCTAGTTTGAGGCGGATCCTCAGATCAGATTGAATCCACTTTATATTTTCAAGTAATTTCTGAATACCTAGAAAATGGAAAAACAGAACATTGTCTTTAGTTTGCACTGCAGCTAAATTATTTAAATAATCTGTTGTTGGCTGCCACATTGCTACAGATTGTTGTCTTCACACATCTACTAGAAAATAGCCGTATGCCATAATTGGTGAGAAAGTGCCTCAGATGATATAAATCTATGTTCTGTGTTTGTATTTTTTAAATTTATTTATTTATTTTTTTGATTGGAGAAATTACATTTGCAGTACAGAAAGGCTTTGTAATAAAGTGTGATTGGGGTGTTTAAAACATATGTGAATTTACAAGACAGGGAGGGTCTTACAATCACATCATAGAACTGACTTAAAACGAGGAAATGGAAAGACTGAAACCCCTCAGAATTATGCATCATCTCATGTATTAAAGTACAAATCTCACTTTTAATATCATGCATAGATTTAGTTATTAGGGACTTTTGAATTTATCATTTACAACATCCATTTCTGTTCTCTGCCTAAAGTTGAAATTGCATGCTTTTCTTACAAAGTGGGGTCACAGAATACGGTTTTTACCCCCTCTTATGTCAAATTGTTGGTAATTAGTTTAAATTTAGCAGTGTATGAAAACAGGAAGTGGCTGTTAGTGAGCCTTTCTGTCCTATCTCCAAACACACAGCTAGAGTCCTCCTGTGTTTGTTTCTTGGCCCTCCTTTTTGGAGCCATCTCTACAGGCAGCTTTTGATGCTGAATGGCTGGGTAATTAGATTTATTTTTGCCACATAATTTTGTGTTCAGCGTAGTGTTAAAGGGCACCGGATAATGTACAGCCATTATAAAGCTGTTGTGCATATGGCTCCTTTGATGGTGTGCTTCCTAATAAGACCGCAGAATTTACTTTAATAGCCAATTTGAACAGCTGTTGGAAAACAAAGCATTCCTTCCAGTAATACAATTTATAGATGAGAAATTTAGATTTGTAGCTTAGTATGCATTTATGTGTAGACCAAGGTCTTGCATTGAATCCTCTGTCAAAGATCATGGATTCCAAAGCTAATATGTTTTTCTTTTTATAAATGAGAAACATAATGCGTACCTACCGGGGTACCAGTTAAATACACAGAAATTATATAATAATTAACTTTCCATAGTAATTCATTGTTGCTAATTTGTATACTTACAACTGCACAAGTTAAAAAAAATTGTAATGCCAGCTAAACGTCTACAATTACTGAATAACCAACATAGGCAGTGCAAATATGTGGGTATAGTACTGGCACGCTAGGCTCTTTAACATGTAGCAGCAATCATGAATGAAACTCCTGGCATTTGCGAAGGACATTTGCTATAGCCTTTATCTCACTAGTAAATGAAGGAGTCTCTGTATGTGTGTCCTTTGTATTTCTCAACAAATCATTTTAGTCTATTTCACACTTGGAGCATGTTCTGCTGGGGATAAAAGGAAGTGGGGTGTTGAATATGAAGTAGCTGTGAGTTGTTTTTCTGTTACCATTTGCATGTGAAGTCTTTTAGAAACTTCAGTAAATTGTAGCTTGTATTGATTGCATGTAAGGCATTATTGAATGCTGATAATACACTGTATTGCCAAAAGAAATTGCTCATCTGCCTTTACACGCATATGAACTTGAGCGACATTCCATTCTTAATCCATAGAGTTTAATATGATGTCGGACCACCTTTTGCATGGGATTTTTTTTGACCATTCTTACACAAGCGCATTTGTGAGGTCAGACACTGGTGTTGGACGAGAACGTCTGGATCGCAATCTCCACTCTAATTAATTCCAAGGCCAGTCAGGTTCTTCCGCACCAAGCTCGCACATCCATGTCTTTATGGACCCGCTTTGTGCACTGGTGCACAGTCATATTGGAACAGGAAGCGGCCATCCCCAAACTGTTCCCACAAAGTTGGGAAATTGTCGAAAAGGTCTTGATATGTTGAAGCATTAAGAGTTCTTTTTGATGGAACTAAGTGGCCGAGCCAAACTCCTGAAAAACAAACCCACACAATAACCCTCCCTCCATCAAACTTTACATTTGGCACAGTGCAGTGAAGTAAGTACTGTCCTCCTGGCAACCGCCAAACCCATACTAATCCATTGGATTGCCAGATGGGGAAGTGTGATTTAACACGTTTCCATTGCTCTGGAGTCCGGTGGCGGCGTGCTTTACACCACTGCATCTGACTCTTTGTGCTTGGCGATTCAAGGCTTGGATGCAGCTGTTCGGCCATGGAACCATTCCATGAAGCTCTCTACACACTGTGCTTAAGCCAATCTAAAGACCACATGAAGTTTGAAGGTCTGTAGCGATTGACTCTGCAGAAATTTGACAACCTCTGAGCACTATGTTCCTCAGCATCTGCTGACACCCCCGCGCTGTCTTTTTATGTGGCCTACCAATTAGTGGTATAGCAAAGTAGAAGCCACGTGGAATGACAGCAGCGCAGCCACAAACCGTTGATTGTGGAATATTTAGTGGTGAGGAAATTTCATGGTTGTACTTGTTGCACAGGTGGCATCCTATGACGGTACCATACTGTAATTCACTGAGCTGCTGAGAGCGACCCCTTCTTTCAAAAATGTTTGTAGAAGCACAACTGAATGGTTCAGTGGTTTGGATGAGTGAGTGAATACTTTTGACAATTTAGTGTATCAACATTATAGTGTCTACAAATAGGCATGGGTGGTATTTAGATTTTTGAACTGTAACTACATGGGTGGCACCACCTGACAGCAGAGGTTAATTAGTAAATTGTAGGAAAAGCTAATATGACATTTGGGCACAGCAATAAAACTAAAGACTCTCATATTTGATTGTTTATGAATGTGACATTCTTTATGTATATATTTTCTATTTCTTTTTTTCTGAATTCAAATCTTTGTAGCTATCAACTGTCCTACTTTCTCTTTTCTATTTTATCACTGCAGTGGTTTTATCAGAGCAAGTGTGCTGTCGGCTCATTCAAAAGAAGCTCTCTCTGGATGGGCACTGCAACTTAAATAATGGGTGACCCTCTTCTTGTGCCATGTCTTCTTTGAACAAGCATGTCAAGAACATGCAACCCAGATAGCACTGACTTGACACAATATAATGGGGAGTGTGTGTGTGTGTGTGGGGGGGGGGGGTGTAGGGGTGGGACCATCAAAAGCCATTTGTGGCAACTACAAACAGTCACTTCATCATATCAAAATGTGTGGTTCCCGATGACATTTCCTACAGGTAAAAAAAAGGGATATTCTGTACATAAATATGCAAATACATTTCCTTCACAGATATATGTATGTATATGGTGTATCACAGAAACGGCACTGAGTCGGAGGGGTGCTTTTTGTTTTGTTTTTTTTAAACCAAAAAAATCAGTTAACATACTGTACACCAGAAATTATATATTACCTCAGGTACCAGAAAGCAAACATTAAGTAAAATGATACATTTTGAAGGGAAATTATGTTGTGTAAGATATAGCCCTTAGCCATTTGGCTGCTCCATCCGGTTCCATTTTCTTTTTTTTTTTCTTTTTTTTATGACTTGGCAGAATTTGATGTATTTAAGATGATATTAAACCTGACACGATGTGTGCAGCCAATCTCTGCATGTTACAGCCTATGTATAAATGTTTGTGCTTGATGTACCCAGTCATCTTTTATAGCAGAGGTTGGCTTTTGTTCTGTATATGTTTTGTACTTCAAGAGTTGAACAGCATGACCTTGGAGGTTGAGCTTCACAGCTTATTTGTCTGTGCTAAACGGAGACTGTTTTCCTGTCTGTTGCTGTCTAATTATCTCTCCACTTTAAATGCGTCACTTTGAGCTCTGAGTCACATATAACACCTTGCATAAAGCATTTGCTTTTTCAATGTGTCTTTTTTAAAAAAGAAACAAAAAGGGCTGGGGTGGTGATGGTGGTGGTGGGGTGTGGGTTATTTACTATCCCACCTGCCCAGAAGCTTGAAAGTGTATACAAATGTAGTTCACATTTGTCCAGAGGGTTGAAACACAAAATTTAAAGTCAATGAGCTGTTCTATAGAACAGGTCTGGGCTTTGTAGCATCATAGTTATTTAAAAGAAAGTAAGAGAGAGCTGTGGTTGTGGGTGTGGGGGACAACAACAAAAAAATAAATAAAACAATGGGCTCCTCGGCCTGTGGCTCCTGAGCTCGACATTAATCTAACCGTGGTCCTTTTCGTGGGAGTGAAGTGGGGAAATCGATAGATGGACCACCTGTTTGCTCAAACAGCAGAGTGAAAAATGAAACTGGAATTTTTTTTCTCCCTCAGGGTACCATAGGGAGATCTTTTCTAATAATATATGAGGGTGTCACCAAGGTTAGATTAATTATACATGGATTACAAATCACACCTTGGAAGGGTATGCATTTACACACAGTACTAGGGATGTATGAAAAAGTGTTAAGGTGAGCATACAGTAAGAAAGAGGGAATTTTGAGTAAAGACGAGTGTCAAATAAGTGATGAGTCACTCCATTAGATGTCCGAACCTTCCTGACAGGCACTAGAATGGATTCAAGTATGAGGCACATTCTGATATTGATATATCATTTTTTATGTACAGTACTTTACAATTTTTTTAGACACCACCCAATGTGCAGTTTATGCCGCAGCTGCACTAAATTAATAGTATTGGTAATTACCAATACTCATTTTAGCTCTTGTTATTCCCAGCCCGTTTAGGACATGACATAAAGAAGGGAGATCCACACAGAAGCAGTTTTAGAAAACCCATTTATTGATCATAACCTTAAAAAAAAAGAAAAAAAAGGAACAAAACTAAGTGCTAACTGACCATGACCCCAAGCCAAAGATCAGAGATCTATTTTGAAAATCTCAATGAGAACGATCTCACCTGCTCAAGCTGCTCAGATTCTTCACACACTTATTCACTTCACACACTTATTCACAGACTTTACTATAGCAGCACTTCAAGCCCCCTCCCCCCACAGCAGAGCTTTAGCACCCACTCAGCTGTGTGCCGACTTAAATTGTGTATTAAAAACATGAATTCAGTTTATTTCCCCTAATAGCAATATGAATAAAATATTTGTCTTGTTTTTATGACAGATGGTTGAATAATTTTAAGCACTGTATATGCAGTACATAGAGTATATTCATAGATACAATATGTTAAATTTTATTAAAAAGGGAGAATTATTTCTTTCCAGCAATTTGCTAAAAAAAAAAAAATAGGAACTTACAGTGACTCCATACAGGTCATACTGATACTGTGTCCTGCAGATAGTGCTGAGATTATTGAAAATAATGTAGTCAGAGTGTGTTCTGCTTAACAATCTATGATGCAACATTGAATTGAATTACCTTAAGCATATTTTGCTGAATTATCTTCTGGGCCAAGTAAAGCCCCTAAATAGGCCAGGAACGGCTGATAATACTGGCCAACCAATGCATGCCGAGCCCAAAAGCTCAGTGTACTGCACCACTGAGATAACTGAAATAGATGCCAGTAAAGATGTCTAAAAGAAAAGGGGGGGGAGCACAACCAGTTACAAAATATACAAACAGATTCAGTGTTGCAAGTACAATACAAGTGAATATTCCAAAAAGATGGAACCAAAAACAAGACGCA
>VUQK01017590.1:32067-48173 GCA_015106715.1 Bujurquina vittata
CTGAGGTGGGGAGGTGGTGGTGGTGGTGGTGGTGGTTGCGGGGGCGAGGGGGGTGATGACCATGGAAGATTCGCTGCTCTGCCTCAGCTCATCTGATGTAAACAGTATGTGTCAGTCTACATCAGCAACTCTTATTTTTGTTGATGCTGAGCACTAGATTGTTCTCAAAGCACCAAATTAACAGACTGGTGATTTCCTACTGGTCACTGATGGCGGTTTCTTCCTCGTTTGGTACCCTTGCTTAGGGTTATTGGATTTTACTGAAATCATACCCTGTTTTCAAATATTGGTTATAGATTTGATTCAGATTATGTTCATTTCTGTGTGGAGTTTGCGTGTTCTCGCCGTGTTTTGGTGGGTTTTCTCCCACAGTCCAAAGACTGTTACTGGGGTTTGTTTAATTGGTGATTCTAATAATTGATATCCCAAAGGTGTGAAGGGTGCAGGGTGTACCCTGCCTCTCACCCTATGAAACCTGGGACAGACTCCAGCCCCCCTGTGACCCTGAACAGGATAAGCGGAAGAGAATGGATGGATGGGATGAACATGTTATGGTAAATTGTGTGTAAGAGAGACCTGCTCATTGTGTCATCATTCATTTTTTTAAAATTTGTTTAATCAAACTAGGGTCCCAGGGTGTCTGGAGCCTATCACAGCTGACACTTGACAAGATGCAGAGTACTCTCTGGTGGTTGCCAATCCATCACAAGGCTAACGCGGAGAGACAGAAAACCTTCCTTGCTACATGCCCACACCCAGACAAAGGCCCCACGAGCCATCCAGCAAGCTTAAAGTAAGAACTTTCTTGAACGAGGTCAACTAGAATTTGAGTGGCCTTTAGCTGACTCCAGTGAGCAAGCATAATTGGCTGACTGCTGAACTAAGCTTTGGGATTCAAACTCTTTGAATCTACATTCAAAGAAAGTGCAGATAAATGCTGAGTTTGATGTTCAGTATTTGGCCCCTGTGGACACTGATGACAGCTGATCTGCTCCTCTGAGGTCTCAACTGCTTCCTCTCACTCTCAGTGAATTCCAAAGAAAAATGTATTGATTTACTGCAGTCAGCTTGTTAAGGTTGTCAGGACAATCATGGTGACTCCTTTTCCTGGATGCTTCCCTGATATGGATCTTATAAACAGCCGCCTTACCTAATAGCTTTCCCCATGAGTGGCTACACAGCAAGGGAGTGGGTCTCAGTTTTCTCTCTTCTCTTTTAACAAGAATATTATCAAGCAAACTGATTTGGGATTCATTAGAATTGGTTTATTTTTATGGTGTTTATTTTGCCATGTAATAGCTGTTTCAACAAAACTATATTATAGTCTAATCACTGAAGTCGACATGCATCTGTAAAAACAATTTAGCTGTTACTTTTTTATGTAACCTGAGATTGCACAGCCACCAACTAATGACGAAATTTAGGTGAGCAAATTAAATGTTAGCAATAAGGCTATAATCATAAGTTACAACAAACTGCTGTAATGAAACCCTAATGTGCTCATTTCACAGATGCAAACATTAACATTTAGGCACCAAAAGTTAGTTTTTCACTTTTGAAATTAATCAGAGCTACAGCTAAAGAAAGAGACGTTGGAGGGGAGAAACGGGGAGGGAAACAGAAGGAAGATGAGGACAAGGAAGAGGAAGAGCATTCATTGTCACTGAGCCCATCATGTGAGGGAACATGTCTGCTTTACAGCCAAAGGAAACATTGCTGAAAATGGAGACAAAAACACTCGCCCAGACAGAAAATACAGGATGTAGCTTTTTTTTTTTTTGCTTTTTAACTGCGACTTGTGATTTTTAAAAACTAGATTCTCTTTACAATCATTACTTGTCAGAAACTCAGTGTGATTGTATTTAATGCTTGTGTTGTGTTTGTTATTGCTGTTTTCTAATTTATTAGGTTTTACTCGGTGCAAGGCACAGGACCACAGAAAACAAGTCAACAGTGTTCAGTACTGTGTGGGTCACCATCAAATTAGTGACAACTGAGCAAAAACAGGCTTTAGGTAAATTCGTGATGAAGGAAAAACCCGGTTTTCTTTTCTTTATAAGCCAGTGTGAATGATACAAGGAGTGCTCGTCCGCTGCTGAGTGGGTGCAAAAAAAAAAAGAGTACACTTTAAACACCAATGTCTCCCTCTGCTGGTTTCAATTAAAACTACACATACAAAACTTTTTTGCAATATCCTTTTTAATTCATTTAAAACTAGTTGTTTTTTTAAAAAAAAATACTTCATAAAGCCGTGGTTCAATCTTTGTGCAGATGTACTGCTGTAACACTGCTGTTGCCTTCCCTACTCACCTTGAAACCTGATCATTTTCCTCCGGCCTCTGGCATCAACAAGAGATTGTGTGGGAGCATCCCGGTAGATCAGCAGTTTCTGAAACACTGAAAACAGCCCATTTTTAATGCTGCTTTTTACTTCTTCTCCACTACACTTCAGACAGAAATGATGTACTTTTAACATTTTATTCATATATGTGGGCCTGTTTAGATTACAAGTTTAAGATGTTTGCATATGAAATATATAAAATATTTAGGTTGTTTTTGATTATTTTTGTGCTTTGTACTTACTGTTGGTTGGACGAAACAAAAACAAAGATTGTTCAGCAAATTCAATAATTTGTGCAATTTTAAGCAGTCAGTTGGTAATATAATAAAAAGAGGAATGCATGATGAAAAATGCTCAATTTTACTGTTGAATAAAACAGAACTGCAAAATTCTCTAATGTTATATGTAATAATATAATAGTCAAAAAGTTATTAAGCCCTTTATTTTACATGAATTTGTCATTTTACTCACTGCAGTTAAACAGATAAATTTGTGTTGGACTTTGAATTTTCTAGTAGCTCCTTACTCAGTTAGGAAACCCTCCCCATCCTGTGGTCAGGTTACTTCATCATTTCTCATGAGGTCATTAGTAGCGAGGGGCATCCCCAGCAACCTACCAACAAACAATATGTGAACTCACACTCAGACCTGTCCCCACAGTGGGTCACTCCTGTGCAGTCACAGGTCAGTTTAATCAAGTTTCACCCACAGGAATTGGTTACGGTTACAAGGTATTAAATAAATTAAGATGCCCACGAAAAAAAAAAAGAAAAACTAAGTCAGAGAGCAGAGGAGGAAACCAAGCAGGGTTGTCACCAGCTAAGCAGCTGAGGGAGTCAAAGGAGACTGAAGAAGAAGTTTGAGAACGATGATGAAGCAGGATGCAGTTCTGACTCATCAGGGGCTGATATGAGGAGCATCTAGAAAAAAGGAAGAACGGATCAAGAAGACAAAAGAGCAGAAGAGACAGGTCGAGTTTCAACAATAAAAATGAAGAAAACAGCAAAATCAAGGCTAGAATGAGAGAGGAAAGGCTCCCTGATGTGATCGAGACCACAAAGAAAGGCTCAAAGAAGTCCTCAGTCAAAGATGGGCTCAAAGGACAAAAAATCCAAAAAGAATTCAATTAAAGAGGAGGACCCTTCAGCTGGGGATGAAGAAGAAGGGAAAAAGAAAAAGAAAGAAAAGAGGAAGAAAGATTCGGTAAAGGGGGACAGCGATGACGACAACAAGAAGACAAAAGGAAAGAAGAAAAAGATTGAAAATTATGTTGAAATCTATGAGAAAGAGCTTCGCACCTACGAGCCGGATAAAGTGGAGAACTACGAGGATGAGTATCACAAAAAGAAAGGTAAACTTTTTTTCCCCAACTTGTAAAATGGAGGATTTAAGATGAGGAACTAAAATATCTATATTCAAGAGATTCGTTCAAGGACAACATGATGTAAGTTCTGCTTGAGGGAAGTTATTTGACACCCAGAGGAGAGGTGGATCTTTGCAGTTTCAGGAGTCTGCCTGGCTCTGGCAGCATCTCTGCCTTGGTTTAATATTCATGGTGATTTTAGGCTGATAGGATGGTCAGCGTTTCATTATCACCCTGCTGCTTCATGAAATCTTTCACTAGTTTTTATATGCAGTGGCTTCATATTCATCACAGTCCTCTAAGGTTTGTTTTTGGCACTCACTGTGAATTACAGAACAACCCAAATTCACGCCATGCTGAGCTTAAAACTCTATCCATACATGTGAGATTGTTTTGGTCTTGGCGATTAATTTGGGATATAAGGGATAATTCAGTGCAATCAAAAGTAATTTGAGGGCAGATTTTGCTTAAATTTGAAAATTTAATCTAATTTTGTGGTGGTGGGGGGGGGGTTCTCATGAAATATTTGTTCATAATCTAAATAAAACTCAGCTGGTGACTCTAGCCGGTCACATGTCATGATATCAGCTTTTAGTTCCAGTGCTCCAGTTTCCTCCCACAGGTCAAAGACACGCTTGTTGGGTTGATTGATGATTCTGAATTGGCCGTAGGTGTGGATGTGATGTGGAGTGGTGACCTTCCCCATCTTTTTGCTCAGGGATGGGCTGGAATGGGCTCAAGCTCTCCCCAACAATCCTAGTTTTAAAAGCAGGGAAGAAATCTTGGCTTAAAACTCATTCCCATCCATCAGACACACATCACTTGAATAGACCTTCATTGCGCCTGGTTCAGATAACAACCGACCGTAATGAGACAGTAATGTGACAACAAAATAAGCAACAATCGCAACAATATCATGTTTCATCTCATCCAGTGTATCACAGTGGATTACTCCATCTGGGGTGCTTCATAACTAATCCTGAAAAAAAAAGGATGAAAACAGAAAGAGTCCAAAGTGCACCTCTGCATGAATCGTAGCAAAGTTAACACTCTGAGTCAGACAGCCATTAGTGTTCAGTGAAACTACACAAAAACATATCTGAGAAACTTGTGAATTAGTGCGTCACATTTGGTGACCTGTTATTTCTCCACCAAAAAACTCCAAAACTGAGCACAAAGCACAACTGGGAGCGCCTGTGTGGGTTTGAATAATTGTAACTTTCATAGTGAGGAATGAATATTTTTAATTCTCATAAGGACGGAAGTACTCCAACACAAATGCATCTTCATACTGTTCTTGGTTTTAATTGCTCTCCTCTTATTGAATCCTCTAGTATATGAGGTGGTTACCATCACTGGTGATGAGAGAGGAGCAGGCACTGATGCCAATGTGTTTGCAACTCTTTTTGGAGACTATGGCATCACACCCAAAGTGCACCTGGCTAGCAAGTAAGTCTCCTTCAAAGAAAGCCTATCTTATTTCAAAAGTTGTTTTTTTTTTCTCCATATAAACTGAAACAATGTTTTCCCTCCTCTTTTACAGCACTGAAAAGAAGTATGTATGTCTTAACTGTGTAAAAAAGAAAAGTCGTGACTGCTCAGACATCAGGTCGTGCTGTGGTTTTTGGTGGCTGCATTTCCTGCATGTCTTTGCATGACTTTGCACTTATTTTCCTATATTTACCTTTTCACTTCTCACCGCTTTACATTTATTTTGTAGTGAACAGTATGATGTTCAAGTGGCTTCAAAGTTTTTATCATTTTGTTATTTTAGGAGGCGCACTGCATTCGAAAGGGGCAAAACAGATGTGTTCAGAATCAGAACTCACAATGTCGGACCTTTGAAAAAGATACGGTGCGTTAGACGTGAAATACTTCACCCCTTCATCCAGGCACTGGAAAATACTCTTCAGTGTGGCATTCAGTACAACACAGAGCAAGTTCAACCTTTTTTTAAAAGAAATATAGGAACATGTGATTTATCCAGATGTTATTTTTCTGTTTCTCCAGGATTGAGCATGACAACACTGGTCTTAATCCCAGCTGGTTCTTGGACAGAGTGGTGGTAACAGATGTGATTCGGCCTCACCTGAGGTTCTATTTTGCTTGTAACAACTGGCTCAGTAAGGTGGAAGGAGACGGCCTTTATGTCAGGGACCTGCTGGGCACCATGGACCCCATGGACATACCCAAATGTATTTATGCACAGATACAAAGTATCTGTAAAACACAGCTCCATTTATTAAATGAATCAGGAATCAGCGGCTGACATTCTTTTAGTTTAAGTTTTATTATTAAGTTTGTCTTAAAATGATGCCAAAACAAGAACTTTTTAAAACCTCTTCTTAATTTTCCAGACAATAAACTAGTTGTGAGTGTTTTCACTGGAGATGTGAAAGGCAGTGGCACAGATGCAGATGTCTTTATTAATATCTTTGGGGAGTTTGGAGACACAGGTAAAAAAAAAAACAAGGTGTACAAAATATGTGGTCTGATATGTGGCCAAGACCATCCAGTGCTTTAGTTAAACTATAATTTACTCACTAGAATTTTTTGTTTTAAATTTTAGGGGAGAGGCGACTTGACAGCACAAAAAACAACTTTGAAAGTGGTACAGAGGACAAATTCACCATGGAGGCACCAAATCTGGGCAAAATTAGAAAAATCACCATTGGCCACAATAACAAAGGCTCCTCAGCAGGATGGTTTGCAGACAAGGTGAGAAGCAGACAGAGACGCACAGGCAGGACGGATCTTGTTTACAAGGCTGTTCTCTTATGAATCTATGATTTAAATTATGTTGACATGATGTTAATAGTCCAAAGAAATTCCCCTTTGTCCGTTCCCATGGCAAATAATGAAGAATGACTCTCGTTTCTTATATAATATGTTAATGCTATTGCGTTAAGAGTCCCACTGTGCTGCAGTCCTGCTTCTGCAGTCGTACTTAAGACATGTGATCTCCTCATTTCCTGCTAGTCGTCTCATCTGAGACCAGCGTCCGTGCGCCTCCAACACATACAGTGAGAGATGAGTTCATTCAAACAGACACGTGAAGCACGCATGTCTTTATTCTACCTGCTGTGTAAAGGGACACCGTGCCCCATTAAGAGATTGCCTTACAGCACACAGCCAGACGAGTCGGTGGATTTGTTGGTTACTGTAGCACAGACTGACACCAAAGATCAGTAGTGACAATGTTACTGAGTCGTGTTCTATTTGCATTTCAAATCTGTTTTGTGTCTTATTACAATGATATATATTGTGGAGTAGAAAATTAATTATTTAAGCTTGGCTTACTTGTTGTCCTCATTGCTGAAACCTCTGTAAGCAGATGCACAAACCTCAGTGATAAGTAAATGATTTTCTTTGGGGTTAATCAGAAGCTACAATTACACATTCATACTTTTACAATTAGACTGATATGAGATTTTTGATTATTTAAAAATTTAGGCTATTTTTTTTCTTTCAGACACATAAACCCCCACACTGGCTATGTCGGTCAGGCTCTAATAAGCATATATTTAATAAAAGCTAGTAAAGGTATTTAGGCAACAATATAAAACGGAAAACTGCTAGTGAGGATATCGGTAAAAGACTACCCATTGGGCACCACCAAGCCAAGGGGAAGTTTAGAGGAAACACAAAAAATGTTCTACTGTATGCACTCTCATATAAACACATGTATCTAAGGATAAAGCTGCAAGCTGCAAACACAACACACACACCGATGCTGCAGTAAACAAAATCGACCCCTCCTAGATTAAGTTCCTGTCCAGGGCATGAAAAATGAATGTGTTATTCAGTAGATGCTAAAAAATAAAAGCTCACAAACCTGCAAATACAAAATGCATTTAAATAAAAATGTCAAAATAGTATTGAGCACTCGAGGAAAGGAGCAACCACTAAATGGATACTGAGTGACAATCTTGCTTGTTTCACCTCAGCAGCAGCCAAAAGTGCTCAGTCAGCTTTACAGCCTTTAATTAAGAAACTGTAATTTGAAACTTGCCACGCCTCACTTCATCTTTCTACTGTGACTTTCTCTCTAAGATGGATCGCACCATCTCACGAATGTGACCTGTACTGAGTAAGCACATGGGAAGATGAAGCACGAGTATCTCGTGTAATTAAGATATTTGACCTTTGTAGTTTCCAGGGTGACCAAGCATACTGAACATTTTCATTTTTTTTATTCAGGTGATGATAGATGACCTTGGAAACAAACTAGTGTATGAATTTCCCATCAACCGTTGGTTTGCCATGGATGAGGATGATGGGAAGATCCAGAGGGACATTTTGGTTGGGGGGAGTCAGCCCACAGGTGACCATTTGTTTTTAAGCCTGCGAGTTTTTATCTGGTTTACATCCAGTCAAGTCAGTGATGGCAGTTGTTGCAAGGATGACTAAAAATTGAATTCTAGGCTGTTTTCCAAAACACTTTTCCTCAGTTTGAAATAAAGATCCTCTCACCTGGTCTGACACAGAGAACTGCCGACTAACCTTGCCAAAAAGTTGTGTAATCATTAGTTCTTGGATCAGACTACTGATCTTTAGATCGGGTCCCGCTCGGATCCTTTGGAGTACGGGTGCTGTGAACCATGGTGGCCCACTGGCGCTACCTCGGATATCCTAACATGTAACCGTATCCATCAGGTATTGTGTACAACGTCCAGATTGTGACAGGAAACATCCGAGGTGCTGGGACCAACTCCAAAATCCACATTGTGTTGCACGGCACGAAAGGCATGAAGAACAGTGGGAAGGTAAAGAGGAGAAGAAGAGCATGATTTCATGAGAGACAAGCCCGTACTTGCTACAGTACAGACTAACGCATTACATTTAACTCAGTTCTGACCAGTGAGTACAAATTAAGCTTTCTGTGGACAAGCATCATTTAACATTTCTCTGTTGTCCTTAATCAAGGTCTTTTTGGAAGGAGGCAAATTTGAGCGGAGCTTAACAGACATCTTTAATGTGGAGATTGCTGCACTCCTCAGTCCTCTGAGTAGAGTCACCGTTGGACACGACAACACAGGGCTCAGTACTGGGTGGTACTGCGAGAAGGTACATTTCTACAATAAGCACAGTTACATGCACTAAAATCTGTTAATTTTCAGTGAAACGTTTTAAATGAACTGATGCTCTTTGCAGGTTGTGGTTTACTGTCCGTTCACGGGAATAGAGCAGACCTTCCCATGCGGTAAATGGCTGGATGAGAAGGAGGGAGATGGGCTGATAGAGAGAGAGCTCTACGAGATGGTCTCACTCAGGCAGAAGAGACAGAAAAGTGAGCTGAATGTCAGTAATTAGGGCTAGTCAACAGCGGCACCTAATGCTGTCATTTCCACTTTTATTTCCTGAACCACTCAGTAAAAGAATTCAAAACCGCATCACATGTAGTGCACATTTGCATAATGACTCAGTAGGCAGTCTGTTTTTATGCTGCGTTGTGTGAAATTGCCAGTGAAATTAAGTCCAAGTTTTTAAAGACTTGTAAGTGCAGTTGTTGTGTGTTACATCAGTTTTCTTCTGGTCCACAAACATAAACAGCAGCAAGTTGTTTTTTTCTGGGAGGGTGTCCACATCAGCTTGTAAAGTAAGTATTCCTTCACTGCCCAGCTTCATATCCATTTACAATCACATAAATTCACAGCTGGAAGCTGTCACTTCAAAATCTTCTCTGTCCTGAGAAGATTTTTAACAAGCAAAAATGTCATTTCAGCTGCTCTCCTGGCACCTTGAAGCTCTTGTCACAATCTTCTTCAATAGACTCCACGCTCCCGCTGGCCTCAAATGTGTCAAACGTACTTACTGCACTCTATCTGAGCAATTCAGGGGAATGAATGAGCTCTTAGTCACAGTAACAAACAAATAATGATGATGAAAAATGGAACACCTGCAGTTTCATCTAAGGAACGAACAGCTATGACAGTCCTAATTTAAGATGACGATTTGAGTTCACTCTCCTCAGAGCATCCCTGGTCATTGTGGATCTGGACGACAGACCTGCCCGGTGCAGGAACCGATGCAGAAATCTCCTTCCAGGTGTACGGAGAGAAGGGCAAGTCGGATGAGATCAGGCTCGACAACAAAACAGACAATTTTGAACAGGGACAAGTTGACAGATTTATGGTAAGTATCCTGTAATTCAATACCACACAGGTTAGTGTCAGCAAGACAGCTATTGAGGCTGTGCACAGTAAAATCAATAAATAAATACTACTATCTTGATGTAAACTCACAGGTGGAACTGCCTGATTTGGGAAAACTGACCAAACTCCGTATCTGGCATGAAAAGAGGAATCCTTTTGCAGGATGGCATCTCAGCAAAGTGAGACTTTCTCAAATCTAACAATCACTCCTATTAGTTAAGTTATGCCAGTTCTGTGTCTATATTTTTTATTAATAATTCTTATTTCTGCAAGTGATTTCATAGAAATCCTATAAATTTCATACAGCCACTTTTTAGCTCCTCAGCAACAACAGACGGATGTAGCAGCTATTCAGTAAATTTCAGATTTGAGGATTTCAATTCATCTTTCAACCTATTTTTTACTATCTATCCCTAAGCAAAGAAAGCAGATTCAGAATATAATAATAATGTCAACCACTATTTAATACTTTAGGGAAATGCTGATCAGATGCCTATATAAAATCAGTCTTTCTGTCATTGTCTTTGTTCATTCAGGCAACGTTGATGAAAACATTAACAAAGGAGAAATATACATTTCCATGTGAGCGGTGGCTAGACACTAATGAAGATGATAATGAGGTTGTGAGAGAGCTTCCCGCCACTGGAGAGCTTGTTGCCGAGCCTCTGCCCTGTATGTGTGTGCACATTCACCATGAACAACTCAAATCTTATTTGCTAAATTAGAATAAGTGTGTAAATGATGATGAAGTATGTCATTGTGCTCTCCAGTGATTAAATACAGAGTGACTGTCTGCACGGGGACTGTCAGCGGTAGCGGCACAGATGCATCTGTTTTTCTAAATCTGATTGGAGACCAAGGGGACACTGGAGATCGGGACCTGATCAACTGCAAAAATAATGTCAACAAGTTTGAGAAAGGAAGTGTAGGTGTATTCAGCGCGCACTGTAAAACACAGAGCTCGTGAAGTAAAATCACTTTGCTTAAAAGCGTTTAAATGTGTTGTTCGTCACCACACACTTTGTTACTTACCGCTTTTTGTGTGTGTTTTCCAGCTGGATGAGTTTTTAATTGAGGCAGTGGCCATTGGGCAGATCCGCAGGGTGAGAATTGGACATGACGGCAAAGGTGGCGGCTGCGCCTGGTATCTTGACAAAGTGATTGTAAGAGAGGAAGGACAAGCAGAGTCAAATGCTGTGGAGTTCCCCTGCAACAGGTGCTTTCATCTCAGTCTCAGTGGACACTGCGCTATCATTTCTTTAAAGACAGCCGCCCTCATTTCTTGGTGGTGTAGTTGCTGGGATCACATTATTGACAGTTTTGCTGTTTGATGTGCACATAAGCTAAAGATCCTGACCTGCCTCGGCAGGATTTTGTTTATTGCACATGAATGTGGCAGGATGATTAGATAATTACATGAATAAGCAGGTGTTCCTAATAAAGTGCTCTGCAAGTGTATACATAATAGTTGTTAAATTCACAGATGTGCATGTCTGTGTGTAATAGTTTGTTTATTGGATGTGCCGTGCAGGTGGCTGGCCCGTAGCGAGGATGATGGGCAGATTGTCAGAGAGTTGGTGCCGTTCTCAGATGGACAGCGTCTTTACAGTAAGTCAGGGGAATCTGAAATTTTGGTAACATTTAAATTTCATTGTGATGCTTGTATTTATATCTGTGTCTGCGTCAGATACCACCTATCATATCGCAGTGAAGACAGGCGACATCCCCGGAGGGAGCTCTGACTCTGATGTGTTTGTGAAGCTCTATGGAGAGAAAGGTGACACCAGTAGGATGATGCTGGTGGTCTCTGCCAACAACCTGGGGAACTACTTTGAGACAGGCCGTGTTGACATCTTCAGAGTGGAAACCTTTGACATTGGACAGGTTTTTTCATTTGATATTGATGCTGATGTACAGTACTGTGCAAAAGTCTGTGGTCTTGAGCAACAGGCTTTCTGAAAGTTTTACTAAGTTCTTCTTTGGACATTTCCTACTTTTTCAATAAATTTTCAGTCTGGTACTTGTAGCTGACAATTTTCAGAGAACTGTTTTCTTTATTTGTCGAACCACTTAACACTGACCTCCAAATCATTCAAGCATAAAAAAGGGACCTAACTAAAGCGATGAACAAAAGCAGGTGAACAGTATGAGAAAATCATGCCCTTAGAAATGGAAAAAAAAAATCCAGCAAAGAGTCTGAAATGAGAAATTGTCTCAGTTGGAGGGTGGCTTTCAAAAAGCCATTATTAAAGAATGGAAACAGTGAGAAAAGGCTAAGGTATAACAAATTACACAAAAACTACTCTGAAAATCAGTGGCAACAGGTCTCATGGAGTGATGAATCCAAATTTAATTCATTCAAATCAAATCATTGTCAGTATGTGCATAAGAGGTCAGGAGCGAGTGTGGAGGAGGCTCTGTCACGGTTTGGAGGTGCAGCTCAGCCAGTGGTGTTGAGAAAAGTACGATCCATCATACAATACCATCTGGAAAGCGTTTGATTGGCAGTACTTTCATTTTTCAGCATGACAATGATTCCAAATACACTGCCAGTGCAGTAAAAACACACATGGATACAAAAACACAAAATAGAACACTATCAGTCATGAACTGGCCTCCACAGAGTCCAGATGCCAACATTACTGAAGCAGTGTGGGATCATCTTGACAAGGAACAGAACAGAAAGCAGCTTTGAATGTTCTCCAAGAAGTATGGACAACTGTTCCTGAAGATTACTTAAGGAAATTACAAAAAAGCTTGCTGAAGAATAAAGGTTCAAACCAAACATCAACTTTCAATCTCATTTGAATCACACAGACTCTGTTTTTAGCCTTAATCTAATGTATGTTTGCACATATACCAATAAATCCCTGCACTTATTTCCCATTTTCCTCACAAATAATAAAGAAATGATGGGTGAATCAAGACTTTTGCACAGTGCTGTTGTATTATAAGAAGTTTTGTTAAAGGTACATTCTCATTTATGACAAGCATAGAGGCTTTTCTGGTTCATTCAGATTAGTACAATCAGGAGTTCAAAAAAAATATCTTAACTTTAATCTAACTTAATTAATTAATGTTAATTATTGTTGCTTTGTCATGATCCACAAACAGATCCTTGAATAGAGGCAACAATAATTATCACTAGCATTATAATTTTGATTAATGGGAAAATTCTGTGTGAAATATCTTTAATTAAATGTAACTGGTGTCATTTATCGATTCTTCCAGATAAACCGTCTGATGATTGGTCACACTAACAAAGGCATGCGTGCGGGCTGGTTCTTGGACAGTGTTCAGATTTTGGTTCCAGTCCATGGAAAGAATTACATGTTCCCCAGTCACCGCTGGCTCGACGAAGATGAGGCTGATGGCAAGACAACAGTGGAGCTTTACCCAAGCGAGATCCTGGATGTGGAAGAACGTAGGCAACACTCAGACAATCCCTTTTAGAAGAAACACCATTTAAGTAGGATAGTAACTCATTCTGTATTTTGCACTACACTGCATTAGCTTCAAGAACATCTTCAGTTAAAGATGTTTGAAGTAGAGCACACACAGACATACACTACACCCTTAGGGTTGAATTACATAATTAATTATTCAAGGTAGTTTTATTATTTTAACTATTTTCATGCACACATACAGCCCATCAGGGCCGGCCCAAACCTTGAAGAGGGCCTAAGCAAAATTTGATTTGGGGGTTCCACCCGAATTTATTCATCTATGAAGCCAGATGACACAAATCAATCAGTCATGTCTTAGAGACACAAAGATCTGAATGTCCTCTAATTTTCTTCTTCTAAATTCAGACAAAACTGAGGTTATTGTACTTGGCCTTAAAACACTTAGAAAAAGCACCTTGAAGCAACAGTTGTTGTATGTGTCCACAAAAATAATTTGTATTCACTTTCACCCTCATCAATCTGCATTTCCCAGAAATCAACTACGAGATAACAGTCGTGACTGGAGACATGGTGTTTGCTGGGACGAATGCTAAGGTCTTCATCCAAATCTACGGGGACAAGGGAAAGACGGAGGTTATCACACTCGAAAGCAGATCCAACAACTTTGAGCGGAACACCACAGAAATATTCAAGGTATGATTTCCAGGACTCCAAAATGCATCACAGCAGTTAAGCCTGAATGCAGAAAAAACTGACTGGATGTTGTGTTTTTGACAGAGAGAAGCCAAAGATGTGGGAAAAATCTTCAAGATACGCATAGGTCACGATGGCTCCGGCATTGGATCTGGCTGGTTCCTGGAGACAGTGGATGTGAAACATCTAATCATGACCGTGGTGCCCAAAGAGAAGAAAAAGGAAGACAAGAAAAAGAAGAAGAAAAAGAAGAAAGATGAAGATGAGGATGAGGACGGAGGAGAGGAGATGCAAGAAGTGGTGGTGACATATCACTTTCCCTGTTCACGCTGGTTGGCCGGGGGAGAGGAGGACGGTGAGCTGGGGGTGGAGCTGCTGCCTGAAGATGCAGAAGAGATGGAAGGTACAATATGAACAAGCATAATGAATAAAACAGTGTTAACGCTTTTATTTGTTACAACTTGTTGGACTTAGAGGTTAAAAATTTGAGTTCATGATGAAGTAGATTTCATGATATATGTTTTCCAGCAGTTCGATGGTCATGGAACTGCAACACAGTACAAAACAAAACCTCTCACTCCTTGCGTACTGCACAATGAAAAATCCGCCACCTGCAGCAAAATGGAGCTGTTATTCATGCACTGACAGTGCACACACAGCTTTATTCACTGTTTCATAAACTCTCCTTAAATTATATCCAAAATGCAACAACATCAAATGTATTCAACAAGTTGCACATGTTCTTTAAACCTTTCTGAGTTTGGAGTTTTCAGTGCTCGAGATCGTCATCATATTTTTAATACTATTTATCAACCTTGCATTCTCACTGACTGTGTGCACTTCTTAGTTACTTCCCTATGTAGAAATCTAGTCATGGACATGATCTACCATCTGCACTGAATTCAAAAGCCTTCCACATGAATAATGCATTCAGAGAAAAAGAAGCATACCAGTGCTGGATGAAATTCATGATTACATTGCACGTAATAATACCATTAAATCAACCAGAACTATAAGATTCAACAATATGTCTTTAAAGTTAGAGAGAATAAAAAGGCCTGTTTTATTCAAAGGAGCACCTCTTCTTCCCGTCTGCATCCCTTCTCTGCATATGAATATTGTGAATTAATTTAAGTCGTAGGCTTGAACTAGGTGTATTTTTATCAATTTGCCAGTGAGCACACAGCTAATCTTTTTTTAATTAATCTTTTTGCTCAAGACTTTCCAGAGCCACTTTGTGCCATCTTGGAGGACTGAAAAATGACCGATCAGCACATTTATTTGACATTAAGTCCAACAGAAGTCATAATAAATAATAAATGCAGTCTTCAGTTTAGAAAATTGCACAAATTTTTTATTCCAATTTAATTTGGCATTTTTCTCATGAACCTATTTATTTTACTGCATTACGAATTTATACGTTTTTTGGTTTGGTTTGGTTTTTTAACATTATTAAAACAAATTAAAGCAGAAGTAGAATTTAAATAAATCTGTTGAGGTATTAGAACGTGATTATTTTTACTATTATTTAATGCCTTATAAATTTATTCATTAAGTCAATAATTTATTAACTAAGCATCCTTATTTTGCTCACAGTGGCACAGTAAAACACAGCTGAAAATAAGCACATTAAATGGATGTTTTCCTTCTTGATAAAGTCATGAGCCACCCCTCCTCTCTCTGTATTTTGCTTCTAAGAAGCCAAACTTTCTTTGGCTGCTTTTTTCTTTCAGTTTAGTTCTTGTACCTGAACATTTTCAGAGGCACCTAGTCACCAAATCAACAATGTAAGATAAGAGGCCTCAATCCTAAAAACACCCTCCTCTCCACCGAGCTGGAGTAAGCGGCTGCTACACACAGACAGCTGTGTTACAAAGGCACTCTGAGCCTGGAGCGCGCCTCTCTCCGATCTTAAGTACACCAGTTTGATTGCTGAGTGGAGTCAGCTGTACAAAATGGAGGCACCTAAGGCTGGAGAGAGCAAGCCACACCCCCGTGGGTCAAAAGTCACAGCAGGCCCTGCCAGGGCCGTAACACCCCCTCATGTAAATACAAACCTGTGGTTACAGAGGTTCACACACACACACACACACACACACACACACACACACACACACACACAAAATATAAGTGATATGTTCAACAAC
>VUQK01017594.1:0-21804 GCA_015106715.1 Bujurquina vittata
AATGCGTCGGCTCTGCGTTCGTTCTTGGGGTTTGCCAGCTATTGACGTTTTGTCGAAGGGTTTGCCATGCTTGCGGCCCCCCTGCATAAGCTGGTAGCTTATGCAGTCGTTCTCCCTCCTCCCGGTAGCGTTGTTGACAACTCTTTTATGAGAAGACCGTACCGTCACACATGTTTAGCCTAACGAAACAGAGCTGGGAAATAGATGGATAATACCTCCAGTTTGTGTGGTTTTATCTTACCCACCCATAGGTGGAGATTTTTCTCGTGGCCAGAACTGAATAAAGGTTGGTGGTGAGCCAGATTCTTTACCATTATGAGACAGGGACAATATTCACATGTTTGCACTTTCTCCCATCTGTTTCTTTATTCATCTGCAGGCAATATAAAAATAAAAGGTTTTTTATCAGATATTTGAAACTTTGTGGAAATATTCATTTGAGGCCCAAAAGCATATGATTTCATTTTCAAGTTCAAAGATCTTGCAAAGAAAAACAAACTCTAATTTAACAGATTTTTATTTACATAATTTTCTTTTAAGTATCAATACATGTTTAATCCTGTGAAAAAACAGGATTAAAAAAAAACAATTTACACAAAAAAATATGTACACACAAAACATGCACTGACAGGTGTAACATGGTGAGACGCCTCGAGAAGTGGTGGGAAAAAGTAGTGTCCCCAACCACCTCCTCCAGCTTATCTGGGGAGACATTGATATGTTCTCCCAGGAGATATAATCTCTCCAGCGTGTCCAGGTGCGCCTCCCAGTAGGACATGGCCAGAATTCCTCACCCAGAAGGCATCCTAATCAGACGCCAGTACCACCTCAACGACGGTTTGGCCACCATGAAGTCTTTCAGTCCATTCGTTGCACCTGCACGATGGATGTGAATAAAACTCATATTCAATTACTAAACAGCTATGAGCTCCCTCTTTATTTCCCTTGCGACATTTTGTATCCAGTTTGAGTACTGATACTTTGGAAAAATGATCACTCAATCTTTTGTCCACTATGTCAATCATTTTCAATTAAGCTTTTGTGACTCACTGTGTAAATAGAATGTGATTGATGATTTTCAGTACATCTTGAGCAGGATGGATTTGCTGACACACTCCACAGGCCAGTTTTCTCATATGGGCCTAACTGACAAATGAATTTATCCCTAACAATAAAGTTATTGTGACCATCAGGGGGACAGCGAGAAATAATCACAGAAAATGTAAATGTTAAATATTGCAGCTGATCAGAGTGATGTCAGGCTGCAGGAGGGTCACGTTTGTGTTTCCATGTTTATTGACCTGTCTTTAATCTGCCTCTCCCCTGTATTAAGCACTGTTCTCCCCTGCGGTCTACACACTCCCTGATTAGCTCATGTGTGTATTGTCTTGTGTGTATTATCTCGTGTGTGTATATATATTGTCTGTATTGTACTTTCTTCTTTCTCGTCCCCTCATCTTGTGCTCCCCTCACACCATGTTTCCTTGCTCCATGTTATGTTATAGCTTTCTAGTTTGTGTTTTTTCTGTCCACTCCTGTGTATACTGAGTATATTTACCCTGTGTGATCCAGCAATAAAGCTACCTTTAAGTTCAGTCCTGCAGTTGGGTCATACTTTGCCTGCCAGACCACCGCCATACCATGACAGCGTGTCTGTGTATTCAGAGCACAAGGCCCACACCCAGGTCCAGCCACAAATACAAATGCACATGCACGCACACACTCAATGACCCAAATACACTGACAAATATCTACCCAACCTTTTGGGGTGCTCGCCCACACTGCCCAAATTATTTTTTTTTTAAATTAAGATTATACAAGAAAGGGGGGGGGGAAACAGCAACACAAACATCAAGAGGACCAAAGAATTTGGAGACAGAGAATGTTTCAGTGGTCACGGGTAAACAAAAGCTGCATGTGCAGAATTTCCTTTAAATCTTTACTCTGGCATGTCCCATTATGAGGCATCTGAGATGAGTCTGGAGAAGGATAAAGCTTGTTTAACTGAAGAAGCTCGTGGCTACATTTTGATGTAGGTTAGATTAGATTTACTTTATTAATCCATTTGGGAGGGTTCCGTCAGGGAAATTAAAGGTTTAGGTTAGACGCTCAGAGAGGTCAGTTGTAAGCAGACTGAGGAAAACCACACTGCTCCACCTCCAAATGATCCCAGAACAAAGGTTTGAACTCTCAAAAATCCTGAAAAAAAAAAGATCGTTTCTGCCAGTGGTGGAAAATGCCAACCGATAAGTTAAAATTTGGGGTTATCTCAAATTTTTGAGTTATTGTTTAAAACTTCTGAGGAAGTCATAATTTTGAGATATTGAAATTTTGACTTATGGATGGCAAATAAAGTATCAGTGTCAGAAACTTCCACAGAAAATCTTTTGGAGGCCAAAATCTCCTGAATGAAATATTTAAGCAAATGAAAAATATTACAGTGAAGGATTGAAGCTGTGAAAGTGTTTTAAAGCTGTAATGAAGTTTATAGATGCATGTATGCATGATTGTAAAGATTTTAAATGATTAAAATGATAGAAAATCAAACCTTACAGCAAATATTAGCCCTAAAAGTCAAAGAAGGAAATTCCTAAACATACCAAATACTTTAGTTTTGGAAACATGCTTCTGCTATTTATCCTCCAAAACCACCAGAAAAATAAACGCAGAGAAAATAAACGCAGAGAAAATCAAAAAAGAAGAGTGACTCAAACATTCATAAGTGTGTGAGGCTTTCATGAACAAACTCAATGCAGCTGCTAATTCCACCACCAGAGGACGACAGAGAGGCCATCGCTGCAGGCCGCGTCATCGCTCGGTCCTCGATCAAAGGTTGTTTATGAGAGTAAGAGGCAGCACTCAGATCAGTTATTCATTCAGTCACTGCAGTTTTTGTTGTTTGGAAATTATTTGGAGTGTATGAAAGTATTTTGTATAAATATTTATAAGTTAATGTTAATAATTACATAAAGAATACTAAATAGTCATGTTATTGTGGACATTTTCCTTCTATTATGCATGTTTTCCTTGAGAAGTCCTACATTTACCAACACCGCAAATTGAAGTGCTTGAGATAATCAAAAAGTAAATTAATGAAATACGTCATATATTGATGCATTTTAATTGAGAGGTAATTTATAGGTTTGGGAATCACAAAATAAAACCAATAAAATAATTGAAAACGTGAATAATTAATGAAAGAAAGACAGGAGGCTTCATCTTTACTACAAACGATCTTTGGCGCCTCGTCATCCTTCCGCTCCGGCTCGTTTTGATGTCGTGTGCAGTGGGCGACGGGACAGTAGGCAGGCGGACAGCAGAGATGGTTGCTCCCGAGGAGCGGAGCGGCGGCGGGCGGCGCTCCGGGTGTCCCCGGTCGGCGAAGTCGTGGTGGCGGCTCGCGGTGCTGCTCCTCTCCGTGTCCTCCCTGCCGGCGGTGTCGGCGCTGGTGGAGGGTCTGTACTGCGGGAAGGAGGTGTGCTACGACGTGCTCGGCGTCACTCGGGAGGCCTCCAAGTCGGAGATCGCCCGGGCTTACCGGCAGCTGGCTCGGCGGTACCACCCGGACCGGTTCAGGCCGGGGGAGCCCGGCTCGGAGGGGGAGACCCTGGAGTCCGCGCACACCAAGTTCCTGCTCATTGCGACCGCATACGAGACGCTAAAGGTGCGCTTCACAGCTTTACTGAGTCCCGCAGTGTTTTTATCACTTTAATTTTCTAATAAAAGTGAGGACATGTTTCTTTATGAGACCACCGCGTCCCCACATTACACTCGGTTATTATATCGTCCACTCAGAGTCTGTTTGTGCCACCATGTGGTACCAGTCTGTTAATATTTGTCCATATGTCCATTAAGGCAAGTTATTATTTACACATTTAGAGTCTTGGGCTCTTTTGGAGTCATTTTGATTGATTCATTGTCCAAAAATTGGGCCTTTGTGCTCCGCAGTTCAATAATCTGTCCCTTTAAGGCTCTTTGTCCAGAAAGGTAACTTTGGTCTGATTGGCCAGCGCCCAGAAGCCTGCGGAGGGTTTCCCAGTTAAATAATGTTTGCTTGGAAGAGTGCGCAAAAACAAAACAACACTTTTAAAGCCATTAATGGAGAAAGGTTAATAAGGCACAAAGCTGCAGAGAGCGGAGCAAGTAGCACAAACTCACATGATTTATTTTGCAGCTTTTAAGACTTTAATATCTTATTTAATCCCATGTTATAAACAGCTGCACATAGATGTATTTTTAGGAATTGTTTTCATGTCTTAGGAATTTTTATTGAGGTCGACTGAAACCAAGAGAATCCTAGAGACCGCTCAGCCACCCCCTGTGCCAGTCTGTGTGTATAATGTGTATTCTCCAGCTGGTTGGAGAGCGGTTGCTGGTGGTAGCTCGCTGTCGGCAGGTCAAATAAGATCCAGGAGGTACTAAAGTCCTCGGGTTTGGATGCTAGCAGATTGCTGTGGTCGCTGGTTGCTTACATGGAAGACGGTGACTTGTCTGCAAGTGGAGAACGTTTCTCTTCAAAGTAATAAAGTTGTACCTTAGCACAGCAACCAGCACATTTGAAAAGGTGCAACTTTTACTCTGAAGGAGAACGATCTCTATTTCCGGATTTCGTCGCACTTTTTCCAAGTTTCTCTACCACTCGGAGAGTAGCTGGCGAGTGTTTGCAGACAGTCATGGTTACCCATTGTTTCGTGAGCAACGGTGACAGCCAGCTGGAGAATGGGGTCATCTCAGGGCTCCTCCGGTCACTGCTTTCAGAGCTGAGCCTCCACTTTAATCCAGCAGAGCTGAAATATGAATGTGTGTCAGTGTGGATCATGAAGCTGCATCTGTACTGAAATTAATTAGCTCGTTCAGATTTACGTTTATCTTAAAGATAAATGTTAATTAGAAATGGCTTAAGAACTAATTCAGATGGAATTTAGTCCATATAATATGCACGTAATCACTGAATTTTATTCTAAACTAACAAATGCAGTGTCCAGTGATCTGTCAGATTGATAAGCTCTCATATCAAATGTAACAAAGTGACAACTAACTTCTGCTGATTGATGCACTCTAAAATGTGCTTTATATCGATTTATTGAGAGGAAATGATTCAGTCAGCTGCGCCATCTGCAGCGCAGGAGGCGGAGCCTGAGTGCAGACCTGCCAGTGAGCAGGTGTTTCAGTAGCTGAAGCAGAGAAAATACAACCAGAAATAATGTGGCGTGCGTGTGTGTATGTGTGTGTGTGTGTAGGATGAGGACACACGGCGGGACTACAACTACATGCTGGACCACCCGGAGGAGTACTACCAGCACTACTACGCCTACTACAGCCGACGGCTTGCCCCCAAAGTGGACGTCAGGATCGTCGTCCTGGTCACCATCTGTGCCATCTCCATCTTCCAGGTACGACCGCGGTCGAGTGTGTCGGGTGGTGTTCTTTTTGTCACCCCCAACAAACCTTTTCCCGTCTCTCCCGCAGTACTACAGCTGGCACAGCAGCTACAACGAGGTCATCAACTACCTGATGACCGTCCCCAAGTACCGCATCCAGGCCACGGAGATCGCCAAGCAGCAAGGACTCCTCAACCGCTCCAAGGAGAAGGGCAAGAACCGACGCTCCAAGGAAGAGATCCGGGAGCAGGAGGAGGAGGTGATCCGCGACATCATCAAAAACAAGATCGACATCAAGGGGGGCTACCAGAAGCCCAACCTGTCGGACATCCTGCTGTGTCAGATTGTTCTCTTCCCATACTACCTGACCAGCTACGTGGCGTGGTACGTCTCCTGGTTATACCGCTTCACCATCTGCAGGGAGGAGTACGGAGACGAGGAGAAGCTGTACATCATCAGGTCTGGTCAGGCAGAAACTGTAAAAGTACCATGCAGGAATGAAATAAAACTTTAATATCTTTCTTACCTCGTTTATCTTGTTTAATCTCAGGAGGCACATGAAGCTGTCCCAGTCTCAGTTTGACCGCCTGGAGGAAAACACCAAACAGACGTTCCTGGACAAGCAGCTCTGGGTCAAAGAAAACTTCGAGGTTGGTCGCAGTAAATCGTTCCTCCGGGTGTGGTTTTAGTTTCTTCCTCAGCTCGAACCTTCTGAGTGCAGCTTGTGTTGTTCTGGCTCGAGTCAGATTTTTAAGGCTAATTAACAGTTTAATTGCATGCACGTGTGTGTGCCTGACATGTATCAGGTGTGTGTAGATGTGTGGCGCTTTGACTAGTTTGGAACGGTTCTCCACCTGCTGCAGGTTCTAGTTAGAATCGAGGAGCTCCACAGAGCAGGACTGCAGTCGCCAGCTGTGTGGGATGAAAGTGAAACCGATCGGCATCAGACGGGAAGTGCTGCGACCAGCTGGACTAATCATAAATGTCGCTGGCGTCTTTCAGGTGTACAGAAAGGAGCAGGAGGAGGAGATGAAGGTGAAGATGGCAACCGACACGAGGATGAAGCAGTACCGCCGCTGGATGAAGAACGAGGGGCCGGGCCGGCTCACCTTCATCGACGACTGATGGCCGCGCGACGCGCCCTCGACGACAGACACACCTGCCTCAGTGCCGACACACACACGGACGCCGCGCTGTGTGGAGAAACGTACCTGTACAGAAAGATTATATAGCAGAGATATTTTCATAGCAATCAGGCCTCAGAACGGCGGGAATAAACTGGGAGCTGAAGCTTCACGACTTTCAGAAATTTTTTATATCATGGCTTCTTTTTTTTCCAAACAAAGTAGAATGTTAAAATTTTTTCTCCTGCTGGTCAAAACACACTGATGAGCAACTTTTGGTGCCTGACTTCCTGTGAAGGGATTTTGCGTTGGATAAATTGCCAGCCGGCTGCTCGTTTAGCCTCCGCAGCAGCTCAAAGTGTCCTTCAGCGAGACGGCGGCGGTTAGAAACAGCGAGCGGAAGCTGCTGACGTGGTCAGAAACGGCTTCAACGGGTCGTTTCTCGCAGGGCTTTTCTGTCACGAATGCGTCGCTAAAGCTTTTTTTTTATCTGAAGAAAATGAGACGTTTGCGTTGTGTAAGCGGAAGCCGAAGTCACGGCGGCTGATCCTTATCACCCCGGGACTCCACCATCGGTCTCTGCGCACGTTCAGGCGGCTGCTTACAGTTTACTGCTTTTCAAAGGCTGGTTTTACTTTCAGTGTTATTTATTGTTTCTGCAGTTTGTCTTTTCAGTGGCAAAACGAAATAAAAGTCACTCTGAATTAAAAAAAAAAAAGGTTTCTGTCCTCAGTTAAAAAAGCCAAGATTCACCTCCACCCATCTGGAGATCACTGAGCATTGAGTAAGAGTGACTGTTATCTAATTATTTTAATATGAAGTTTCACGCTGACTCACCTCCTTTACAAACTTCTCTATAGGAGACACTTGTTTCCTCTGTGACATCAGAAGGGCGCAGCTTTAAACCTGGTTCTGGTCTGAACTGAAGCACCTGCTGGTTTCTATCCTGCCATGAAGTACCAATACTTCAGTATTTTATTAGTTATTTAGCACTGCTCCCTCACAGCAAGGACTGAGGTTTACCTGTTCACGTGCTTGTTAACTAATATCAGCCAATCACACGGCAGCAACTCTGTGCATTTAGACATTCAAGCATTTATGGTCGAGATGACCTGCTGAAGTTCAGACCGAGGGTCAGAATGGGTCAGGAAAGGTGATATAAGTGGCTTTGTGCGATGGTTTTTGGAGTACTCCAGAAACTGCTGGTCTGCACACCATCATCTCTGCAGTTTACAGAGAGAGAGCAGCGGGTATTGAGGTGAAAATATCTCAATGTCAAAGGTCAGGAGAATGGCCAGACTGCTTTGAGTTTATAGGAAGGCAACAGCAACTCGGATAACCACTCATTACAACAGAGGTCTGCAGAAGAGCATCTGTGAGCATGTCGAACCTTGAAGCCGATGGGCTGCAGCAGCAGAAGACCACAGCAGGAAACTGATGCTACAGTTTGTATGTGCTCACCAAAAGTGGAAAGAAGACTGGAAACGTGTTGCCTGCTTGAATAAGTCTCAGTTTTTGCTGGAACATTCAGACGGTAGAGCCAGAGCATGAAAGCATTGATCCGTGCTGCCTCGTATCAGCTGCTCAGAGTGATGTGGGAGCTGTAAAACACCTGAAAATCAACGATGGCGGAATAAAGACAAAGCACGCCGTGTCAGGTTTTCCATTAACAATAAAAATTATTAACATACAATTTTTTAAACATACAAAAACAAACAATACAAGGCAGAAGGATGATAGAAGGCCCATGTCATTCCAACATCAACCACAATAATCTGGTATCATAATAAGAGCAAAAATGAACCGATGTAACCTGGCTGGGAGTCAAGAAGAATTAGCAACAACGCTCTATTTAGTTAACCGATTAGAATAGTGCCGGCTGAGATGATCACAATCATACTTCTTCAATGAAAAACAAAACAGATACACAAGTGCAGAGACTTCCAGACCTCACAGAGTCTGGCTTCTTTTTTTTAAAGAGCGGTAATAATAATAATAGGAGCTTTAATCTGCTTAGCAACTAACTACATCACAGGAAGTCCGCAGACTGAAGGTTTCACAGGCTGTTCAGCCGAAGCATCCAAGGACATTTTCTCCATTGCAAACAGCTGGAGCAATGCAAACAAGTCAGCCAGCTGCCCTCATCGCACAAATGTAGCTGAATGACTCACAACAGGCTCAAACCGTTTTCACTCGGAGTTTACACGATTATCTGGGATGAATACTGTACACAGGCTACAACAGAGCACCTGACTGCAGCGACTCGGTCAGACCAGCTGAAGAAGCACCTGAGTCCAGGTGAGGGCGCACCTGCCGAGTGACTCAGTCGCACTTTTTAAGGTTTTTTTTTGTGTAGAAAGTGAATTTCCCAGTTAGTGAGAAGCTGTTTCTGCAGCAGTAAATAAACTGCAAACCATTACAATCAGTCTGGATTGTTTGTATCTGTAATGCAATATGCATTTTCCATTCCTAAACATACTGATTATACTAAAATACTTTTAGTACTACAGTTTATAGAAGTCCAGGCTTCACAGTGCTGTAAACTCAGTTTTTCTGATCTCAACTCTGTACTGAACTAGTGTTGATCTATTATTTCTACTGCATATAGTTTTTCTTTGTTTGCTCTTCCTGTGCTAAATTATTTTAATAATTCACCACCTACACAGTGCTGTGGGGGGAACCACGTGCACCGTACTTCCACCTGGAAGGAAATCTGCAGTATAAATGATGCTTTGCTTCCTTTCTAGGCGTTGTTTTTGACCCGTGCAAAGCTTCTCTGGCACCAATAAACACGTGGAGCTGGAAACGAACAGAACAGGTTCCCTTTAACTACCGACCAGCACAGAACCGAGCTTCTGGAAAACCTTCAGTCTGAAGTACATCCAAATAAAATAAAAAGTACATCTGTGACAAAAGAAAGTCAAACCTTGACTGGTTGTTAATCTCTTTATATACGTAACACGACCGACTGTGTCCTCTCGTACTGCATACATGCTGCCGAGCAGACCGGATCGCCTCCTGGACGTCTGGCAGGACCGAGACGTCCAGGAGAAGATGTGATCTGCGCCGTGAGGAGTCTGCAATCTTTTGGTTTGTGTGTAAATACAAACTGGGATGTTTTTAGTTATGATTTTATCAAGCCAAACACGGAAGTGATCCGGAGTCAGGCTCCCAACGCTCTTGGGAAAAGTTTCTCAGTGTTGCCTGAAAACGTGACCGCAGCGCTACAGCAGATGTGTTTGTCCCCGTCCGTCCTTTAGAAGTCCAACAAACTGTCCAGGAAGTATTCCTCACGCCTCACCCAGTCAGGTTTAAGGAGCATTAAGCCAGGCTTTCTGCTCTCAGTCTCTTTTTTTCCACAAATAGGGACACAGCCAGGTGACGGCCGCCATCCGTCACAAGGTTTTTAAAACAAATCCCAAAAGGACAGAAAGGGCTTTGGCCGGGTTTCAGTTTCATCTTCCCCGCCCTGTTTCTCCTTTTTTTATTTTTTTATTTTCTTTTGACGACTTAGAAAAGACAACACGAGTAAATCCAAAGGCTTCAGTGAAATCACGAGAAAACAAAAAGCTGTCCGATCGTCTTCCACGTCAAACAACTTCACGACAGAAAGGGGAAGTTTTGGCAATGATGAAAGCAAAAAAATCCATCTTTTTTATTTTTGAATCACAGTTTTGAACAGCTGGAGTCTTTAGATGAGATGTGACATGGAGTCCGTGTGCAGCACACAATGTGATGAAGACGAAGCTCGATCTGCTCTGTACACAAACTGAACAAAAAGAAACAAATCAAATTTTCCTTCATCCCAACAGAAGGGCCACAAACTGAGATCAGGGATATTTCCACAGGTCATTTTCAGAGCGGTGACACCGAACCGCCTGAATAGAGCTGTTTGTTTGGGGGCAAAGGTCTCCAAGGCTTTACAAAGTCCAGCTTTGACATTAAACTGTCAAAATGGAACCAGTTTACTTTACTTCTTGTCTTCTGGAGTTCTGCTGTATGGAAGCCCATTTGTGCCAAGAAAAAAACCCCCAATAAAAAACAGCCTTGGTTAGTTAGACATGACCCTGTGTTAAAGTCAGTAAGCCAGCACTGTAAATGTATTAGTTTAATTATTAGCTAGCAAGTGAATTTTTTTTTTCATCTGATCTTAAACTAAAACTTTATCATAATGCTGAACTAAGTAAAGACTTTTGGCTTGATCTGTGAGAATTGCAAAATATTAAATAATTTTAAAAAGTAAAAAATTGAGATTTTTAAACATTTTCCTTAATTAAAAACAAAAAGTCTAAAAGGGAACATGTGTGGACTTGTCTTCTGAGTTAGCCTCTAGCCACAAACAATATTCCTGGTTGTCAAACTGTGTTAATAGAGCCTAGATGAGAAAAACAAACCAGGAAATTTCTGCTACAAAAAAAATAAATAATCCCCAACAAATTCTGTTTCTGTTTTGGTGGAGTAAATATCAAACGGAGTGCCTAGCTAGCTAGCTAGCTAGCATTCAAGACTCTGGCCATTCTGGTTTAGGAAGTCATAATTTTTACTTAGAATATCATAATAATACTGTCTCGAATCATTTTATGCATTTATGCATTTCTTTCTTCATGTGGCAGAAATAAGCTTCCATACATGCCGATGCGAGCCTCTGCTGGCAGATGGAGGTTCAAACTCCTCCTTCATCGTGACTGGAAATATTCCGCTCCAAGAATCCTCCTTCTTCTTCTTGTCTTTGATTTTGAATCAAGTCCCTTCAAACGTCCAGCTTCAGGCTACATTTCTTCACTGGGAGTCTGCTCGTTTTTCTGTGGCCAGGGGAGCTTAAGTAGAAAACATGATGAAGCAGAGAGGAGGGCTCCACTATTAATCTATTCACGTTGTTTAATAAAAATAAAAATAAATCAGAAAATCTAAAGCTTCGTCCCTGCTCCGCATCACATCCTTCTTTTTCTGATGCAAAACTGAACTTTCAGATTACTTCTTTTTTTTTCCCACAAATGTAATAAAGGGCCTCGAAAACTTTTGGACCTATTAAAGGTAACCTTTTTTTTCATCATTTTAAGGGTTTAAAGGAGGTCTTTTTTTTTCCATTTTAAACCTTCCTGCAGAGAAACTCAAGCTGACTCGCACGAACAGCCTCGTCTCATTTTTCAGTGTGAAAATCTTTTTTCAGTCTTTTATTTTCGTCTTTGATGGTCTGAAGAACGAGTCTGGGTTAAATGCTTCAGATGTCTCGACATGTGCTGCATTTTTCTTTCCATCGCTCCGGGGTTAGGTGGGCTTCAGGACATCCAGAGTCTTACGAAGTCTTGACCAGGTCGTACACGTAAATGAGGAAGTCGTCGTCAAACTTGATGAAGTAGACGGACGGCTTGGCTTCCACCTGGTGGATGACCATGCCCGTTCGTTTGCCGCCGTCCTCTTTGGCGTACTCGACCTGTTTGCCCACCAGGCTGTCCACCACCTCGCCGGGCTCCCTCTCCGCTGGGACGCTGTCGTCTGCAGGAATGCAGCGAGACAGATGTTAAAACAGATGTTTTTTTAATAGATATAAATGTTAAAGATAGAGCAACATGTTTGAATTTTAAGGTGTTTTGCCGTGAAGCTTGCCTCACAATATTGGTCCCATTATCAGTCGTGTAGAGAGTACTGTATTGTTTTAAGGACCAACAAAGTCCACGTAAGAAGGGTGGGGGTGTGGGTTAAGTCACAGATTACCTTTATTTTTGCATTTACTCCACCTGTTGAATAGTTTCGCTTCCACTGGCTTTTTATTTTCCACTCTCTAATTGGCACAGAAACTACCAGAACTACTGTGCAGAAACCGCCCTTTAATGTGGACACGATATGCAGATAGGATCCAAATCCTCGAGACAACAAAGAGCAGTGGGATTCAGTAAAGGATGGATTAACTTCACTCACTGGAGTCGGGCATAATTCGCAGGTCTCCTTCTTTGTAGTCGTCCAGCAGCTGGTACATGTACAGGACGGGGTCTTTCTCGTAGGTGATGTAGAACCAGCTGGTCATGATGGGAGCCCGGGCCAGCACCATGCCCCTCCACTCCTCCTTCGGACCCTCCTCCGTCTCAAACATGTGCTCCACCGCTTTCCCGATCATGGCGTCGGCCAGGTTGACGTCCGTCAGACGGGACTTAGCTGTGGGGGTAAAAGTTCATTCAAGACTCATGTAGCTGCGTATGTCTGCTGTGTCAGCACCACTGTTGGATCAGAACCGCACGTTCAACAAAGAATAAGATGCGCTGCAAGTGACGTCTAGATTTTACCAAAATAAAAGGGTTTAAATTACCAAGTCTGTCGGGGAGCACCTCCAGGCCCTGAACCCTCTCGTCTTTATGAAGCTCCAGACCGTAAACGCAGTCAAATCCATCGTACTTTATCAGATAGAGAGACGGGTTCACGGGCACCTGAGAACACAAACCGCCCGTAAAACACAGGTTTTCCCATTTTTTGTGCTTCTATCTACACACCCTCCTAAAATAATGCAACAGTAATATCAATCAGCAACAGAAAAATGAAGGCAAGGTGACAAAAACTGCAGAAGATCTAGTGGCCACATGAGGTTGGCTCAGAACTTGAGCGCCAAGGTCCAACTTTACATGAGAAATAAACATTTTTTAGCTAACCAAGCCAATAAGTTCACTCCTGGATCCAGGAAAAAACAAAAAGCGTGGCAGTTGCCAAAATGTTGAAACTGAAACTTCAAAATTTGCCCAGAACCAACTGTTGGCATCACGGTGGTTCCAGCCTTGTCTTATAATGAGCCTATAAGCACATTTTAAACAGAGCCCAGCCCAGCTGGACACAGACAGAATGAGCAGGCATGTGATTGGACAGTTTAAGGAAGCCTCTGGTCACCTGGTCGAGTACTGTCCCCTTCCAGATCACGTGCCCTCCTCCTTCCTTCCACACGTGTTGGATCCTGCAGCCGACGATGTTGCGTCGAGGCTGCGACAGGACTTTGGTGGTCGGGCCCAGGCTGCTCTTATGCTTCCTGTACAGACACATGAAACGGTACAATCAACGCTCGGCCCTTAAAAAGCTGCACATGCAACCAAATAGTGAGGCTGTGATCATATCAATGAGCCGCAGAGCATCTTAACTCACTTGTGCGGGTTCTTTTTCTTCATCATATTGGCAGAAACACCTGCATGCCCTGGGGAGAAAAGCACGACGCAGATCATTTACCCAGCGCTGTACAAGCAGCAGCTTCCTGCTGGGGTGAAATGGTGATGGTTTAATGTGTTCCAGCCCATTTGCTGCCGGTCCTGGATATTTCCTGCTCACCATTATTAGAGACGTTTGAATTAAGGTGGAAAAACGCCCAGGCGCTGACTCACATTCTGCTGCATCACTTTGAACAAACAGTATACCATCTGATTTAGCATCGACAAGTTATTATCAGCTCCGTGTATTCATCATCATCATCATCAGAAAGCAAAACTGGCCAAAAAGTATCACGTGAACCATTCAAAATACTGCTTACATCCAGAAGATGCCAAACCAGTACAACAAGAGACATGCCTACCTGTAAAGGTGCATTTATTTCTAGATAAAGAGCTCTTTTAAAAGCACTGCATACATATTACAAAGTAAACAAACTAAATTATTAGCTTAGAGCTGACATTTGGCACCCTGAACGAGCTCAGCTGCAAAAAACATGGAACAATAATCATCCTTCCTGCAGTGCATGACGTTTTTATCACAAATTCATCATTCAGCCAGTGCAGTTCTGCGTCTACAGTTACATTTACTGACCACAATCTGAAGCACTGCCAAACAGGAGAGGGACCAAATCTGTCTGTATGGAGCTGAGCCGGGTCGTGATTTCTGTCATCAGTAATATAAAGTTATTGTATGGATTATTGCACATATAAACTGCTCTTCAGTCTAATTATTATTACAAATGTGGCTCAAATTAAGTTCTCATATCCATCCAGACTGTGATCATTCAGAGCGTCAGCCTCTGTGCTTCAGCTACTGCACAAACCTTTCATTTGTGAAGGTTTAAACACACTGACCGAAGTTTTGGGGTTCAAAAGAAAACACTTGGTTATGCTGGAATATCTCTTCACAGCAAGTTTACATAAATTAACCCCCTGCGAGTCTGTGAGGGTCCACTCGGCTCAGATTACCACAAATTTCATCATTTCACGGTGCGCCTGAAGCTCTGTGCAGACATCTGCATGACTGCCAGATTTCATGTGGATTTGTCCACAGAGACTTTACATTACAGTGACATACTTTTAATGAACACATAAATGTAACAGGAATGATTTCTCATCACTGTTTGCAGCCGTCTGTGTCTCTAGTGTACACGCTGCTATAGCCATCAAAATGAGGGCTTTTCGGGCTTTTGATTGACAAGTCGTACCGCTCAGGGGACAAAAAATATTTGCATTACTCTCAAAATACTGAACTCAGCTTAGGGTCAAGCGAAACCACTGGAAATGCAGCCGTGTGTGTTCGGGCATGCTGACCTGTATCAGCTGTGTCTCTGTGTCCCGGAGTGTTCTTCATTCATCTGGAGGCGGGGGGGCAGCCAGGCTGCCCGGCCACTCAGCTACAGCGCAAACCTGCCCAGGGCTGAAGCACACAGAGGAGGTCTCATCAGTCACTCCGCTGACATCTAGTGGTGGAAAACACGATCACCAAAACATGATGTCAGAGCTTTTCTGTTTTGGGAATTTTCCATCCATGAAAGTCCAGCACAAGTGCAGCTTGGTGGGGCATAGGGAACATTTTAATACTACATATAAAAATGTTAATAAGAAAAGAAGGAAAATCTGATTGTTTTGGTATCAAATAAGGTGAGCAGACATTTTTAAACGGCACTTTTTCTTCACCTTAAATGACCGTGCGCTGCACCCATGCACACAGAGACCCTCCTTAAGCTCTTTATCTGTGGTGCACACACTTACACCTAGAGGCTCAGCACCTCGATACGTGACTGTTTTCAGTTATCCCACATTAATGTTTGAGGAAGACAAACTGTTTAATAAGCAGAAATTTAGGAAATCAGACACAAGGATCACAAAAACAACAGGACAAAGTGAATGCCTTATTAAATGTTAGGCTGATCACTGAGTGCGCCCCTCACAGGCTTCAGACTATTGATCCAAATCTATAAAATAAAGTCTCAGCTTCTACTAAAGAGACTTCAAATCACAGAAAAACATGCCGACTTCTGTCAAAAATGCTAACAGTAACTTGTTGTTGCTGAATGTGGCGTTCACAGCGCTGTAAAAACTAAATCCAGCCTCACTGCCTGCACAGGAATCGGAAGGTAAGCAGCCGTTAGTAGTGTTAGTAACACAATACCACAATTGTCTGAGGAGTGGCCGACTCAGCAAATTCACCTCAAGGTCAGACCGTGCTCGGGCTCTCCGGGCCTCAGTTAGCATGGTAAATGTTAAGGTTCATGGCAGCACAGAGGAGAACGCTTGTTCTCTCTAAGGAGAGCATGGCAGCACAGCTTGGAAAGTTGCAAAGTTGTATCTAAACAAACCACAAAGTTTCTAGAACACGGTTCCGTCTGGCCATAATGCACGGCACCACGTTTGGAGAAAACCAAACACAGCGTATCAGCACAGACTTCCAACTGTCCGAACCTTGCAGTCACTGGGTCGACCTCAAGCTCCTGCATATGCCAAAGTATTCTAGAGTCAACAGCTTTAGCCGTCTGACAGCTAAAGAGTGGCCCAAACGGAGCCACGGGACAGCGATTCCAAGCACAGCAGCAAACCTCAAACAGAATGACTGATAAAAGAATAAAGGTGCTGCAACAGCACAAAGTCCACCTCAACCTGACTGAAATGTTGTGGCAGGACCTCCAGAGAGCTGAAAAAACAAATGTCTGCAAACCTCCATGATCTGAAGCAACGCTGCAGAGACGAGTGGGACCAAATTCCTCCACAGTGATGTGGACAAAGCTGCTAAAGGAGGCTCTGCAAGCTGCTGAAACACAGGGTCCTTATTTCACACACAACTGTATGTACATCAACCACCACCGGCCAATTACTGTTATCACAGTGTAATCACTTTTAAATTGCGCTCACTCTAAATGCAGAGACAAACTAAGAAAGCTGAGGAGCAGCACTTACCCAGTATTCAGCAGACTTGATGAGACATTCAGCAGGTCGATTTCAGGACGTTTTCCTCGAGCTTCTTGGACAAAAGCAGACTCAGACCTGTGACAGAAATAATTTCATTAATTATTCAGCTAATTTCTCTCTGTATAATAACCGCAAACATCTTATTTATGACTTCATTATGATGGATCACATGATGATGACCATGAGGGCGTGGCTGAATAACCACCCTGTTACTGTTCCTGGCTGTGAACAGCAGGGGGCAACACACCACCCGTCTCTCACACCGTGAAGGCATTTGATGAATTTTTCTATCTGCAGCCTCTTTTTTTTTTTTATCTTTAATTCTATTTCATTTCTATTTAACCAGGAGATGGGACTCCTAAACCTTGAAACCTCTGAGAGGGTCCTGGCCAAGATTCTTATATATACATAAAAACTAAAGACTAATTCGCACAATCCATCCATTGCTAATCTGGGCAGAAGACACAATCTAAGCCAGGAGTGGCCAACTCCTGGCCTCGAGAGACGATGACCTGCAGGTTTTAGATGTGTCTCTGATCCAAAACAGCTGAATCAAATGTCTGAATTACCTCCTCAGTATGAAGTCAAGTTCTCCAGAGTCCTGCTAATGACTTCTATATTTTGCTTGTTGAAGCAGAGACACGTCTAAAACCTGCAGGACACCGGCTCTCGAGGCCTGGAGCTGGCCACGTTTGATCTAAGCAGAGATGCCAAGACATCCCTCTCAGTGGCCTCCACCTCCAGTTTTCTGGGAGGACATCGAGGCACTCCCAAGGCAACGGACAGATATATTCTCTTCATTGTTGGACATCCCTGTAACACCTCACTTAGGGGGCATCCTGGTCAGGCGACTGAACCACCTCATCTGGCTCATGTGGAGGAGCTCCTCGTGAATGACTGAGCTCCTCAGCCCATCTCTAAGGAGAGCCCAGACACCTGTCAGAGAGCTCATTTCCACAGTCTGAGTCTTTGGGTCTCTCTCCACAGCTCGTGGTCAGGACAGGTATGAATGTAGATCGACCAGTAAACTGACAGCTTCACCTTCGGGCTCAGCTCTACGTTTACCACAGCAGCACTACAACATCTGCAGAACATCACAAAAAATCCCAATGCAGAAGAATCTCAAAGCATGAAATTGAGATAAAACACAGACCGTTATGTTTGAGTGAAAGCTTCTGCAAATACCTGAGGGCCTCGGATGTCCTTTAAGGGAAACTGAAAACCGTTTTCCCCTCTTGAGAGCAAAGAAAGCAACTCGTTAAAGGTCTTGGTCTACCTTAACCTTGAATGAATCTACCCTCCAACCCGAGAATCAGACCTGAACTCTGACTGCAGGCTGCAATATTAATTTTCTGTTTTATTTATCAGACGGGAGCTTCAGCCAGCACAGAAGCTCAGTTTATGCCAGAACAACCAGGCAGTGGTTACACTGGCGGAGCACAGCCTGACTGTCAAATACTCGAGGATGATGAAAGATCGTGAAATCTTTAGCTCGATATCTGTGACCAACACAAGTGATCGTTCATCCGCTAAACGAGGTGGAAACCGATTATGTCATTCATTAAAAATAATGACCTACCTCTACACGCGCGCTACCAAAGCTTTCCTTCAATATGACACACACACTTCTTGGAAACGGGCCTCGCTGCATCTTCTGTCTCATGCTGGAAAAACTGGCAGAGGAGCAACAGAGAGGGTTTCATGTCCTGAACATGAGACTTCAATTATTGATCAGTGGAGGCTGTGAGGAAGGCCTGCAGTGTATTATTTATCTGTAGGCAGGGTGTTATGTATCACATCTGACCCTCTAACCGCTCGCTGCCTGCTGTTCCCGAGACGTCAAACCGCTGCTACATGTTCAAGACTCGACCTGACTGAATCTCTGTGCGCCCGTCCATCTCATTCTTCTTCGTCCAGCTTAACAATTTTTCCGAACTACTTCAGACTTGGCAGGCGAACTGCCGGGGACCCGCGTGAGTGCAGTGCAAAGTCTGAGGTTGTTTGGCAGAGAAATTCTCATATTTTGGCTAAACGTTGTTTCCCCTAAAGTGGCTGCTGCTCCACTCCGTTTGTAGGGGCGGGCCATCTCGTGGTACATCCTGTATAATGACAATAAAGGCATTCTATTCTATTCTATACATGCACACAGCCGTGTTAGTTTGGCTCTCGTTGTCAGGACATTTACTCACATTGATATACTGACCTGAGTCAGTATATCAATCAAGTTCAGCAACTTGTAGCCACGACTTACAAAATAACTGTTACTGACACAAAGTGGGCGGTCCTAAATGAACTTTTCTCTGCTTTAAGGCGAACTGTGCCATAAGCTACCATCTATGATAATGCATCGTTAATGCTAATGTGAAACAGCCCGAATCTGACTGCTGACATCGTCATTCAACCAAAGCTAAACCAAAGAAACTGTCCACCACAAAACCTCAGCACCATTCTTACTCATTAAGCTTCCCCCGTTTTAGACCAGCATTTTCTACTGAGGTAAGCAGCTGGATGTGGTCACTCAGTATTTTTATTGGGGGAAAAACCATCTTGATTTACCCATAATTCCCTCTCAAGCAGTTCTGCTTAAGATAGTCGAGTTCAAACGACTTTGTTCAATGGATGAATTTATGTAGATGAATTCTCTTCCTTTTAAGTGACCCACAGCCAAACTGTCTTTGCAAAACCGGCCTCATAAGCTATAAATTTTGATGATTGCTGCCTTGTCGGGTTGATGCATCAGCACACATTTCATAATCAGAGAGCAAAAGGTTGGCTGCGGAACAGCAGAACCAGCAAGAACAAAAAGAGGTTTTCTGCTGGCTTCATCAGCAGAGCAGATGTCCAAACATGCTCGCGCTCACCTGCAGAGGAGACTAACCCACCAGAAACACCAGAGACGCTCTGCAGTGCTCGGCTGCAGCTGGTGGTGATTTTCCTCTCGTTGCCTGGAGCAACACAGGATTAGTCATCTGCCGTCCTGAGGGGAAGAGGAAATCTGGACAGCAAGGAGTCAACGTCATCCGCGCCAACTTATAGCTCCCTTGGATTCATTTCCTGGAGAATTACGCCGTCCTGACGGACGACAATCCTGAGCTTAACCTTTAACCTGAAAAATGTACCATGTGACCTGAAAGAGGTGCACAATCCCCAGAATGCAACTGTGTGAACAGATCTGTCTCCACAAAAAGAGTAATATGAGCACTCAGGCACTCTGCAGTGGTACAGTATGGAAACCCAGACTAGAAAAATCTGTGGAGGAATTTTGGGGTTGTTTCACTTCCCAAAACATCAGGATTACATCAAGTCCCAGCACTGCCCAAACTGTTGTTGAAGGTCGTGATTCAGCAAGTAAAATAAGCCGAGTTTCCCCAACATGTGTTTTAAACAGCGCTGACTGAACCCCAAAAGGTTTCTGGCAGGCTCTGTGTTCTGGCGTTTTCATGCATTAGCACCATCCCAAAGGTAAATGACAGCATAGTCAGTATTACGGTCATAGCCAAAGAGCTCCATGAGCACTTGATGTAATTTATTCATTTGCTTCATGTCTTTTTATTGTTTTCTTTTATAAATACGGCCCACAGAGTGGCCTGTATGATTGAATCTGCGCTCCATCATCACTGACCTCTGGCAGCTCATGCTGAAGGCTACAGTTACCCTCTCGGGTTTCACTGCGGTAACAATGAGATAGTCAAGCAGCCACCTCAACGCTGAAGCGCCCAAAGCTGCAGTTCCTCTGATGGCCACTTGAGGCTGTTTCCAACGCTGACTCAGACCTCACAGACTCCAACTTTACGGCAGAAATAAACATTTACAGCCTGATACAGGAAAAAACAACAGTTTTGGTCTCTACTGAAAGTTTGTGCTAGCATAAAACCTGCACGGTGGCCGAATGTTGATATAACTCACCTGTTTTGATTTTGCTAAGATTTAAACTTAGGGGCGTGGCCTCTCTGACAGACAGGTGGATGCCAAAACAGGCAGCTGTCAATGCTAATATCGGTCACATATTTTAGATTTCATTACTTCATTTTCACTCAGACGACACCAGGAGCTGCTGATGCCGGTCTGTGTGGCTGTTTGCTGCATAACGCAAATTAACCATTACATCACAGAGACACTGTGATAGTTACAATTACCGCTTCAAGGAAAACTAAACAACAGTGTAATTTATCATATCTGACTGTATAATGTATCAAAACTGTATCTGTTGTAAAGTTTTTAACATGGGGGTCTGTAGGCACGGACTCACAGCTGGAGCCAGCCCCAAGGGGACATTAGAGGAACTGCAGCTTCATTTTTCAGCGCTGGAGGCTTGTGTAACGCTGGCTGCAACCTGACATAAAATAGAAGAAGGTGGTGCAGTGACACTAGTGCAAAAACATGTCTGAGAAGATGAACAGGAGTGAGAGACAGGGAGGTTAACTTGCCAAGAACTTGTTAAAAAAAAAAAAGACACAAAACATGCAATATTTAACTGTAAGCAAACAACAGATCCCTAGCTGAGCCTGCTTCGTATTAAAATAAGCTAAAATCTTGCATACATTAATGAAATACCAAATTCTAACACATGGTGGTGCAGAACGTCAGTGTAACCTTTATTTAACCAGCAAGTCGTAAAAAGCACAGGTTACATACAGAAGCAGTGGTAACAAAACAAAAATGAAACAAAGCCAAAAAAAAAAAAGCACAAATTCATTCACACTGATCTCTCTGCTTTCCTGCAGTGAGGTGAGCGCCAGCAGGTAAGCAGCATTTTCACCTGGAGGAAGCAGCCTCCAGGTGACCTTTTGCTTTGATTTGGTTTCAAGCTGGCAAAGGGGGCGTAGTCTTCATCAGACTGAAGGATTCAAATCAGCTTCCAACAGCATGCAAAACCAGTTATTTTATTGGCAGCGTTTGACTGAGACAATGCAGCAAAACCAGAGCCTGGCTTCAAAACACAGCGGCAGCTACACCTCTTCCTTTATTTTCTACAAGGGAGTGATCAGCATCGAGCAATGTATAAGAAATGTGTATAACATAATAAATATACAGTCATCATCTGCACTGCCAAAAACGACCAAGCAGGTTCTGCAGGGCCAGCGTCAGCCATGTTGCTCGGTTTCTTTTATACTCACTATTATTTACAGCTCCAGAACAGAGGGGAAGGGGGCGGATAGGGGCCTCGGA
>VUQK01017595.1:13545-23769 GCA_015106715.1 Bujurquina vittata
TATTAATCCTCGAATATTAACGCTCATGCGCAAATTGTTTTTTTGCAGAAATTGTCAAATTTTTTGCTAGTTCTAATTTTTGTTAGTTTTTATAGTTGTTTGCAGGTTCATCTTTTAGACGATACTTGGCGACTTTTTTTTTTAAAAAAAGAAGAAAATTATCTTGCATAACAAGGATTCGTGTCAAATAACTGGATCCCGATTGCCTCTGTTGCCCTGAGCAGCAAGTTCAGTTCAAATCCCAGCCAGCCAAACATGCATGCATTCCCTTAATGGCATCCTATGCATTTCTCGACTCTCTCCTCTACCGCTGTGAGCACTGTTACAAAAATGCGCATAAACAAATACACTCAACAAAAACATAAACACACAAACCGAAAAGGTTAAGTTAAAATGACCTAAAATGACACGCCCATGCACTCCAGGAGGAATGGGACAACATCCCACAGGCCACTATTTGTTTGCCTATTACTCTATCATTATTCATTGGTAAATATAAGATTGTTCCTGCCTGGCATTTTTAAAGGATTCGGAGGGAGCATGCTTTCCTAATTCGAGAAATTCTTTTCTGAAATAGGTCCCCGTCCACATGTTGCATTTTGGAAAAAAAAACCAAACAGTATTAATAATTTTAAACTGCAAAGAAGAAATGTAGGCACTAATCAGTCACTGAACCGAGTAAACACAAACTGCTGAGATGAATGACCCTGAATGAAACTGACTTGACTGAGGTGAGTTTTTGAAGACAACACAAACACACATATGTCGCTCTGCCGTTAAGACACTTACAGGAGTTCATTTTTTTGTGTGTGAGTATCTGTGCATGGTGGTGTTTCAGTCTTAGGACATACTGACAGCAGTGTATGTTGTGTTTGCTGTTTTCTGCTTGATGCTGTAATGTCATTGTATCCCTCATTAGTATTTTCCACTGGCGTGAGCTTGGCCTTTGTGCCGTTTGCTTCTAATTCCTGCCCCAGGTTGACACTATGGCTGTTTTCCTGCAGGGGCCACATTTCCTGCCAAGTGAGCGATGGATGATGAGCTGGGTGTCTGCTATTGAGAGGCTTCCTCTGCCTGTAGTTAGCCCACACCTGCACAATGGTTTCTTTGAAAGGCCGCGTGGTCAGTGTGTAAAGGATGGGATTAAGAGCGCTGTTGATGGGGAGAATAAATATGACTACCCAGGAGCTGATGGTACCTGTCAGAGAACAGAGAGAAATGCAATCACAGAAGTGGCACTTAGTCTGTCTAGATTCTCAAGTTAAACATAGCTGTACGTCTCAAAACTCTATTATCAATGCTATTGATGTACACTGATCAAAAAAAATCAAGGAATACTTTGAAAACACATCAGATCTCAATGGGAAAAAAAATCATACTGGATATCTATACTGATATGGACTAGATAATGTGCTAGGAATGAAAGGATGCCACATCATTTGATGGAAATGAAAATTATCAACCTATAGAGGGCTCTTTTTTGCCCCCTCAGCCCCAACAGGTCGCGGATGATGACTGCCCCTCCCTGAGCCTGGTTCTGCTGGAGGTTTATTCCTGTTAAAAGGCAGTTTTTCCTGTCCACCGTCTCCAAGTGCTGCTCATAGGGGGTCGTTTTGACAGTTGGGTTTTCTCTGCAGTGTTGTTGGGTCTTTACCTTACGATACAAAGCGCCTTGAGGCGACTGTTTGTTGTGAATTGGCGCTGTATAAATAAGATTGAATTGAATTCAGACACCCTGAAAATCAAAGTGAAAAGAATTACGCAGCAGGCGAGTTCATTTTGGCCAAATTTCATTGTAGAAACTGAAAATAGTACTCAGTTTGCATGGGCCCCATGTGCTTGTATGCATGTCTGACACTGTCGGGGCATGCTCCTAATGGGACAAGTGTCCTGGGGGATGTCCTCCCAGATCTGGACCACAGCATCACTGAGCTCCTTGAGAGTTTTAGGTGCAACCTGGTGACGTTGGATGGAACAAAACAATGTCCCCGAGCTGTTCTATTGGTTTTAGGTCAGGTGAGGGTGAGGTCAGGTGTGGGGGCCAGTTAATGGTATCATGGCTATGCCTCCCCAGACCATCACTGACCCACTACCACTACCCTAACCCCGGCCACGCTGAACCTTTTCACATCTGCCACATGCAGGGTGAACCTGCTCTCATCTGTTGAAAGTATGGGGTGCCAGAGGTGGGCCCCCAGTGCTGGTATTTTATGGCAAATCAAGCTCTATAATGCCAGGCAGTGAACACAGGGCCCACTAGAGGATGCTGGTTCCTCAGGCCACCCTCATGATTGTTTGGTCAGAGACATTTACAACAGTCGCTGCTGGTGGCTCTTTACCTTTCAATATAAAGTGCCTTGAGGTGACTGTTGCTGTGATTTGGCACTAAATATAACTGATTGGATTGAATTGAACTGGAGGTCATTTTGTAGGGCTCTAGCAGTGCTCATCCCGCTTCTCCTTATGCAAAGGAGCAGATGTTGGTCCTGCTGATGGGTTAAGGACCTTCTATGGTAATGTCCAGCTCTCCTAGAGTGGCTGCCTATCTCCTGAAATCTCCTCCATGGTCTCGAGACTGTGGAGGGAAACACAGCAAACCTTCTGGAAATGGTACGTATTGATGTGCCATCCTGGAGGAGTGGGACTACCTGTGCAACCTCTGTAGGGTCCGGCTGGTGACACTAACCCTAGTCAAATGCAAAACTAGGGAAAAAACCGTCAGAAAAGACGAGCAGGTAAAAAATGTGAGTGGCCTCCAGCTGTAAAATCATTCCTGTATTGGGAGCTGTCTCATTTTTGCCCCTCTAGTGCTTGTTTTTAATTTCATGAACACCAAAGCAGCTGAAACTGATTAACAACCCCCCCTCTGCTACTTACCTGAGCCGATCAATATCCTAGAAGTTTAATTAACTTGATGCTAAACTCTGATCAAAAAATATTCCTTTAATTCTTTTGAGGAGTGTAATAAATGAAAAACTATATGCAGTACTACACCTAATATACCCACAGGGGACCTAGTTAGGCAGCAATGTAACACCTTCTGCACAACATGGTCAGTGCACAACGGTATTATTATGCAGTAATAAAACTCTTATGAGAAGCTTTTTAACAGGGATGAAACTGGGATGAAATAAAACATTGTGGATAAAACACTTTCCTAAATTCTCCAGCTTATTAATTAACAAAACTCAATGAAACAGTAAGAAATAAAATTATCAGAGAATTACTAAAATATATTGTAGACCATTTGTTGTAAGAATGCACCAAGAAGAGCCTGAAGACTAGTTACTAAAAATATTAAAATCTATGCACAGGTGATCAATCATAGAAACGTTTACTCAGGAAGCACATTTTTAGTGTAGTGTTCCTTTAAATGCCTGTAGTTCTTTTACTGTACCGGGAATTTCCACCTGCAGCAGTGACAGGATCTTGAGGATGAAAATGGGGATCCAGCAGAGGGAATCGGTGATGACGATAGAGAAGAATCTTTTGGCAATGGTCACCTCTTTCTTGATGTGGTTGCTGTATTTAGTGGTTTGAGTGCCTGTTCTCTGGATGTTATAAAACATGCTTGCATAGGAGAGCACAATGATGAGGAACGCCACCAGGTTAAGACCTATGGAAAGATTTCATACAAAGAGTTCCAATTTACAGTTTGAATGTGCAAATATATAAAATCTCTGATTATGGAACAAAGAAAATAAATGCAAATAAAACACACTTAACAACACAAATACTAAATACCAAGACTCTCCATTTACGGTTATCATTAGAGAGTAGGTAAAAAAAACACAAACAAAAATCCTCAAAGTAGTCTTTCAAGAGGAAATCCTCACCCAGGAAAATAACGATGGAGTAAACGTGAGCCCAAAGGGTCTCTGGCTGCTCAGAGTGCAGCGGGAAGCAGACGCCATTGGTCCCATAGAAGTTGCGAAACAACCCCTTGCAGGCCAGTGGCAGGAAGGCAATAATAAAGCCGAACACCCATATCCCGAGAAGGATGGTGACAGTTCGTCGCCAGCCAGGAGTCAAGTACTGGAAAGGGTAGACGATGCAGATGTATTTCTCCAGTGTGAGATATGTGAGGAGCAGGACGGAGACTTCAGTGGACAGCATGGCCAAAGAGCCAATAACCTGACACTGGCTGCTGTCCATCCAGGCCTGAGCGTGCCGGTTGTACTCGCCTCGAAACTTTAGGTCATATGCACCAATCATGAAGAGGTAGATGCCCATCAGCCCGTCAGCGCCTGTGAGGAAGATCAGCAGGAAGTGAGGATGCTACCTTTAATGTTTTCTAAACTGCTATAATCAGGAGATGCATGACAGGATTGGTTTGATATGGTGAAAAAAAATATACTCATTAGCTTTCTTGTTAAGACCCAGTGGGAAAGGCTAGTGGCTGGACTGGGTTAACTTATCTTAGCGTAAAGCCTGAGAACAGAGAAACGGCTAGCCCTGTTCTGTCCAAGGGAACCAAAACATTAACCAAAAAGTTACCTTGAGGTCTCAAAGCAAACCTAATGAAACAAACAAAAAAATAATGAATACTTAGGGTTTGAAACTAGATTACTGAAAGTGGAAGGTTAAACTTTACTTGACTGGGAGCATGATGACCACAGCTAGTTAGAAGCCAGTCCTGGTCAAATGGACACTGTACCCTTAAAGCGTGATGTAATATTAAAGCACACATCCCATTTATTGTAAAATGAGAACGATCTAGAAGTTTAGGGTCACAGGGGCGATGGAGCCTCTCCCAGCTGTCATGCAAAAGTTACGTTTTAAAGAATCTGGAATAAATCAAGTTATCTTATCTCATCTAAACTAGGAAATGTTGAGAGTTTGAGGATTGGCATTTAAATATAATCTAAATTCTGGCATGTAAAATGAAGAAATATTTAATATTTCGGTCTAATTCAAAGACTTATGCGGTATTAATCATGCAGGTTAGATCTCCTTCAGTTCTGTTTCATTAAAATGGATTCAGATGGCATTCAAGTGGATATGATCTATTCAGCAGAGGCCTTTTCACATAAGTGAACTTGCAGACATTGCTATTTCTATGACTCAGGCCTCCAGCATACCATAGGTAAGCATACCGCAGGTATCACCGAGCAGCATTTTAAATAGGAGGAAATATAGCATAAACTAATTGGAGATGTCCAAAGTCAAATTGATTGTATCCGAGTCAAAAAGGGACTGTCTCAGTGTGAAATAATGACTACAATTTTGAAGAGGTTAGTGGATGGCATTCCACACACACACTGGGAAAACTGGTCATTTCTATTCAAAGCACGATCAGGGGGAATTAAAGTGGCCTCACCATCAGAAGATCAATAATAAGGCGCAGTATACTAAAAGATAGAAAATCAAATGATTCACAGATACAGATTTTGCCATAGAAGTAAAAACAAGACTCCAATCAAACACAAAATAAGGTTCGAGATATTAGCATTAGTTCCTATAACAGTTCTCAGACTTTTCCAGCACTTCCCTGAACTGAAAAAAATGTCCTATTTACTAAAGAATGCGAGTTGGAGATGTGTGGCAAAAACAAAACTTCATTTTTCAGAGGCATCTTCCGGTTTTCCTGTTTGTGGAGAAGGATTTATACTGCAGCAGGATAATGACCACAATACGAGCTTAGCAAGAGAAACATCGTCTGTCACTGATTTTCCTCTGCAGCCTCCCACCTCCAGCCTTATGAAACATTTGTGGGGGCATTTAAAGACTGAGGAAACCAAACGTTCTTGACAACACCAGGAGCTTTTTTGGGGGGACATTGTGAGATAGTGCTGGTAAAACACGGGTTATTAAGTTTTGCGCAAACCTGTGGAATCCAGGGTGAGAAATACGAAGGCGTTCTCAAAGGTAAATATTCCACTCAAGATGTTAGAGGCAATGTAACTTAGGGTGAAAATCTTTGGCACTCACTGTACATCGGTGATTTTAACATGAGGGTTAGCCCCAAGTGAAGTTTGATTTTGAGTGTGGAATTTGATTGTTACTCCTTACGACAACTTGAAGAAAAATACACTTGACAGTGTTCACTCAAGAAAGCAGTCGGTCTCCTTTGTTAGGGTGCTGTAGTGAGCCCATTACAACTTACTACAAATGAGGTGAAGAGGACAATACACTCAAACACTTGCGCGCACCCCCTCAGGCGGGGGACTTTGAAGGTGTGGAACTTTCTCTCCAAAACTAAGAAAAGGTTAGAAGTTCAAAAATCAAGTTGAGACTTTCTGCATACGGCTTGAAACACTGTGTGTTTCCATGCATAGTTGGGATCTGATATACAAAAGATGACAGTGCATCGTACGCCAAGCATGCTTTCATGCTTGTAACTCTTGCTGAGAAAAAGAAGGGACCAAAAGAAAAATGAAGCACCGGCCTCATCTGTTATTTTCTTTCATACCTACTTTCAATGCCGTCTGCAGTCTTATCACAATGTTTTTTCTTAAATTAGCAATTTAATTCACAACTTATATCCTCTGAAGAATTCCCTACTGCTTCATCAGTCACGGCTTCATATTTATTCCTTTGATAATGTGGTGAATTCATTACTCAAATCCTCCTCCTTACTCCTGCTAGTAATTCTTTTGATACTGAATCAGACCAAAGCTCTTTAGAAGGCATTAATTGTGCACCTGGAATAAAATCATTAAAGACGCCTTGTAAGTGTTTGGTTTTTTTAAAAAGATTTATGGGGGGCTTTTTGAGGATCTCTTTGGAGAGAGAGATATAGGGGAAGACACGCAGGAAAGGGCCACAGGTCGGACGTGTTGGCTGATACAAGAATAAATAATTGGAGTCAAATCTTGCTCTAATTTTAAGTGACGCAACACTTTCATATTTCTACTTTGTTACTGGCTAATGTCTTTCCAGACTTAAATACACATTGCTAGTGACAGTTTGGATCCTCTTTTGATATCAGATTGCTCTTTATTCATCACGGCACAGATTCAAAACGGTGCTGGAAACATTCCTCAGAAATTTTGGTCAGCTTCACATCCGTGAGGTAAATCCCCTGTTCCACCGTGTTCCAAAGGTGCTCTATTGGATTGAGATCTTGTGACCGTGGGGACCATTTGAGTGCGATGAAACCAGTTTGAGACGATCGGAGAAAACATCCCCCTGTCTGAACTGCTGATACAAGGCAGGATTTCATGACATTCTCACCAAATTCGGATCCTTCTTCTATTGCCCAATATCAGTGAGTCCCTGTTCTGAGCTTTCAGAAGTGGCGCATGGCATTGGCCTTCTACTGCTATGGCCGATCTGCTTCAAGATTCAGTTTGTTGTGCATTTAGAGGTTTTGAGTGCAGTGAACTCAACCAATCATCTGCTGTTAACGAGCATGTGAATTTAAAGTAGCCGGTGAGTGTAGGTCAGCTTTTTTGCCAGTTTGTGTGCATTGTAAAAACGCAGTTTTAGGACAAAAGCTAAATTTGAATATATATTTACTATTTGCACATACTACCTTAATCATATCTTATCTTCACTTTTTATATTACTTTGGCTGATGAGAAGATCTTATCTAATCAACTGCCAACTTTTTGATTTACTGGTATTCATGAGGGATGTCAGTGTGTTTAATATGAAACCATTATTTTTGAATTATTATAAAACTAATTTCATGCTTTCTGCTGTCTTTGACATTCAGGATTGTCAGAAGGACAGAATGTAGGCAGAATATGTTATTTGTAATCTAGAAAACAGCAAACTCTTCTTAGCCAGTAAAAGTTATGAGTTTACTTCCACTTTGTAGTAAAGTCACCTACAGCAGAGGGAGATGATGCACATGGCATGTAGTTTGTTCTCTGAGCGGATGTACGAGCGCATGCAGATAACGAAGATGTTGCCGAAGCAGGTGGTAGCAGAAACAACCCAGACAAAGACCCTCAGCACGATGTTGGCCAGCAGGTCCTCAAAGGATGAGATTCCATCAGTGTTGGGCTTGCAGCTACGCACGTGAGGAGCGTAGCCGCAGTACTGGAATTTCTTGAAGTAGCTGTGATTGTGCAAAAAAAAAAAAAAGTGTCAGGTTAAGCAAAAGACAAAAGAGATTGTTTATTAGCAGCTAAAAGGTTCGGGCCAATCCAGGCAAGAAATATATGCACCACTCCACATAATGCGTTCTTTTTTTTTATGCATTTCGGCAGGTGCAGAAACAAGAGACGATGATTTGGAGTGACACTTTTGTAAGGAAATAATAGCAGTCCAACCTGTGCAACTGCAAAGGTGGTGAACCTCTTAAAAAACCCTACTTGGATTAAAATTGGTGTTTTTGTCTATTTTCCTTCTACCATTAGGTGGAAAACTGCAAAAAGTTTAGGGCTTGTTCAGCCAAATGCCGCCCCCCCCCCCAAACCCCTATACAGAAATTGACATGCCATTTAAGCTCCTTACAGTACTTTATAATGACATTTCAACAAAGCAAACCATTTTCTGCCTTCCAATGTTGCTAATAGCTAAATGCCAGGGTGAATATGCTACTGTCCTTACAATGGTAATGTGCTTACTGTATGCTAATCAGCTATTTTAGCGCTGCAGCTGTAAAGGAATAATTTAGGAGGCAATGATAGCTGCCTAGTATTTGAAAAGTCAGAGGCTCCTCAATGCGATCACAGTTCGGCCAGGAAAACATGAATTCTGAGCAAAATTAAAGTATAATAAGAATGACCCAATATTTGTATTCACAAATGTCAAACACACACGCTGGTGCTCTTGCTTCAAAACCAAAATGATGAGCTGACCTTTTTATGACAATTACATTACCATAAAATCATGATGTTCAAAAATTACCAGTGATATGTCTTTTAGAAAAAAAAAAAAAAAAAAAACGGGCTGCTTTGCTTAATGCAAAACAGGTTTGATGGAAATCCACTCTCACAGAAAACAGTCCCTTTGAAAACAGTCTTTACTGGATTTTTCAGAATAAAAAGGTGCAAAAATGTCTTCAAAGAGAAGCTGCCGTTTACAAGTTTAAAACATTTTAATTCCACTCATGTCTAAGCTAGGGTGCTGGCAGATTTCATGTGTAAGTAGATTTTAATGGAACTGATGATTACTAAAAGTTGTATGAAGCACCATTAAAGAAGGAGCCTTGAAGAAGCTCTGTGACAGTATCCAAGACTGAAGAGGCACTCATCTTCTCATGTTCTCTGTCTTGTTGCATTCCTTCAGGACCTGCATGAATATATCTTGAGTTGTTTTAGCAACAGAAAAGAAGGATTACACTAAGCCAGGAGATGCTTGACTTAATCATTATCTCCTGGTTGGAAAAGGAGTGACAGTCTCAATAACACTAGCTCACAGCTCATTACTAGGAATATATGTCAAGTGTTGGCTGTGTGACAGGCAGTGTAGGACCCAAATGCAGGACGCTGGAGACGGAAGTTAAACTCAGAAATGCAACTTTAATGCTGAAGTCTCTTGCAAAATACAGCAGGGTGGGAGTCAGAAATACAAAACTAAGAGACGAAAGGGGAAAACAGCACGAGGGAGGACACAGCGTGAGGGGAGAACGTGACAAAGAACGGATGAAAACTGAGGGCTTTAATACATACATAAGGTAATGAGGGACAGTGGAGAGAGCAGGGGAGAACAGGTGAACTGAATCTAACTAACAAGCCAAGCCAAGCCAAGCCAAGCAGAACTAAACACAGTGCACACGAGACAAGGGACTAGCAAAATGAAACAGGAAGTAGCCATCACCAAACAGAGACGGAGACTTGACAAGACACGGGAAACATAGGGAACACAGGGAGTACTACATGAAGCTAGAATTCCAGCATAAACCCAAAACACAGCTTCATGACAATCATAATAATGAGCTTTTTCAACAAAGGATAACAGAAATTCAACGTGAGCAGAACTAAGAATACACTAAATACAAAGACAGGGATGTGTGAGTAACACATTGAGGATTTACTGTACAAACATAGAGCATCACAACGGAATACTTACATATGAGTCAAATATTTGAGAGGTTCAAACATCCTTCGCTGAATGTTATCGATTTCTATTCCCTCTATGCTCCTATCAATAAAAAAGATATTGTTTTAGGCAGATGCCACACACACACACACACACACACACACACACACACAGTTCAAAATATGTCTTCACCACATGCTCTTCTTAGAAAATGGCCTTTCAAGGCCTAAATTGGGAACATTTAACAAATACACTTCCATCTTCTGCTTAGACAGATTTGAACTTTTT
>VUQK01017602.1:8649-22657 GCA_015106715.1 Bujurquina vittata
ACCGTTTTTTCCGTTTAATTATAGTTTTTATTTATTTCAGTTAACGACAATGTTTTTTCAATTTCAGTTTTCGTTATTTCGTTCGTTTTCGTTAACTATAATAACCCTGGTGTAAACGATCTCCTCTGCTGCTATACATTTACAAAGTGTTCTTAAAATAAGAGCTGCTCTAACGCAGTGATAAACAACCTTGCTTTTTTTAAAAAAAACATGTTGCTGGCATCAAAAGGCATCATAATAAGTGAGAATAAAATTCCTCATTTCTAACATTTCATATATTTCATAACTTTTTGAAAATGAGGTTTTCCTACAATAACCTTGATGAGGGCACAAAATACTGAGTAATTTACGATATTTTTTTAACCTGATAAACTAAATGCACCCAGAGTCGGGGGTGTTTGCAGTCTCTTCGTTAAGCAGACTCTTACATAAGCCTTAAATAACTTCCCACTTGACTCTTGCTGATCTGGGCTGCACTACTGCAGCCTTCTGCAGATGAAAACATACCTGTGTGTGTGTGTGTGTGTGTCTGTGTGTGTGTGCGTGCGTGCGTGCGTGTGTGTATGTGTGAAGTAGGAACTCTTACTTTGCCTGAAAAGCATTGTTGGTGCCCCTGTGGTCCAAGTCATGGCACACACAACCTACTATAAGGGCTAAGATCTCCACATCTGTCAGCGTCTCCTGGAAACCTGCTGTCTGATTGACACAGAGAATGGGAGGCAAATGAGAAAAAACATCTCACACACACACACACACACACACACACACATTGTGCACCAGAGCTGCATCTATTACACTATAATTTTATGAAGCTGTAAGCAGTACATTGAATAAAAATGGAAAAAACACTAAAACCGCAGCATCATCCAAAAAAAAAAAAGAGGGGACTGCAGTAACACAGGCAAACAGTGAGATTTATAGCTTGGATGAATGGATTCTGGAGGCCATGTGCTGAGTGAGTCACTATAGGTCATAGTGGGGATAGTGGCAAAGATAGCAAGGCCTTCAGCCCACTCATTAAAACACATGGGAGAAGAACTGAGGGGTCCAGAGGAGCTTACGCGCTACTATTTCTTTCCCCTCTGCCAATAATCAATTCACTTGGGATGCCATGCATTAATGCCGTGCTTGATTAAGTGAACACTGTGGCGTTTTTATATGACTTTGTGTGCATGTCTGTGTGCATGTGTAAGTGCATGAGAGTGTGTATTACCCCAAGGACCTGATAAATTAAAACGCCTGCTGGAAAAGCAGAAGTAATTCTCTTGTGGTCTCAATTCAAAAAAACACAGAATGGGCTATTTGTACAGTTAATAATTCAGTGAGTCATAATTTAAATCTCGATGATTTAAATATAGATCAAGCTGAAACGTAATAAATCCTTCAAATAATAACAAGATTTTAATAATCTTTCAAACAGGTTGGGACCATTGGTATAAGAATGCAGTGTTTTATGTTTTACAGAAAATCTATTTGTAGAACAATAAGATGTCACACAAGTTATTTGTGCCACTTCAAAAAACTGTTCCTGAGGGTCCCACCACAGGCTTGACACTTCCAGGTGTGTCACTTCTCCGGTTGTACACCTGGAGACAGCTTTTGCATTAGAATCTGCCTTTGAAAGCATCTGCCATGACTAGACACTACACTATATAGCAGGGATCCTTAACTCCAGGCCTCGAGGGCCGGTGTCCTGCAGGTTTTAGATGTGTCTCTGATCCAACACACCTGAATCAAATGGCTGAATTACCTCCTCAGTATGCAGTCAAGTTCTCCAGAGTCCTGCTAATGACTTCTAAAATTGACTCACGTGAGTTGAAGCAGAGACACATCTCAAACCTGCAGGACACCCGGAGCTGAGGATCCCTGCTATACACACTACTTTACACACTAACCATACATGCCAAAAAAATGCTAAAATCTCTCAAATCTCTCTAATTATAAAACACACTATCAATATTGCTGTCTATCTTTCACCCCTGTCACTTTCACAACTTTTACCTGCTGCTCAGCAACCAAATGCTGACTTTGCCATTAATTTTTTGATTGGTTGATGTGGTGCATTTTTCCACCAATAGGAAAGGGGATGTCATGATTTATTTTTAATTTTTTTTTACCTTTTCTTCCTGCATCAAACATGCATCACACATGAGGAAAATGTACAGGAAAAAGTATGGCATAAGTTATTGATCATTATTCTTGCTCTACTTGGTCTGTCAACACAACTTAAAAACCGGCATGTACTGTAGTTTGAAGTCCGCACTTTCATTGAAACAGAGACTCACCGAGGCAGCAAACTGCTGCTACGTCATCTTAAATCAACGATGTCATTTGGACACGCTGGCATGTCTGTCGAATCCAGAGGGCTTTTTTCTTCTGGATTATTTTTACCCTCACTCTGACCCAATTATGGCAAAAATTGAATTCGGTAATCTAGGGATCACTAGCCACCTTTCATGCAAATTCTGTAACTCACTAACTGTATGATGATTTTTTTGAAAATTGTCAATGCCTTGATGCAACTGTTGCTGACCAGAACAGACCAAAAGTTAGCGTGATGTTTACCGTCAGCATGGCAAACATGCACTGGCAGACGTTGAATGCATGTCTCCAGTTGTGATAGAGAACCATTCTGTAGTTTTTTCTTACAGTCAGCAGCCATCTGCACAGTGTCTGGAGGGGAAGACAGGCGGAGAGATGAGCACATGGGTCAGTAGTCGTGTGGGTACAAAACAGTGTTCGGGGCAAACTCAATCAAGGATTAAAGCACAGGAAATAAGACAGGGAAATTCAGTGTCCTCACCTCATAGTCGATCTTAAATTTCTGCACCATTCCCAATTCCATAAACATTCTCAAAGCTGCTGTTATCATGGCATCAACGTCCAGAGAGAAGTCATCAAAGGAGAGCTTATCGATGCCCAGCTCGCAGACCAGGGGGATGTTAGCAGCCTGTTTCGCCATGGTGGGAGAACACATACGGGAAGAATAAGAATATGAGTTCAAAGAGCAGAAATGAAGATGAAGAGGTCAGAGGATGTTGTGCCATTTTCAGATGTTATACGGAAATATGAAGACATGCTAATTAAGACCCTGAGGCCTCATTTGGAGAGGTTTAAGATTAATGAGGGGGCTCTACTGGAAGATTTCACTGTTGTTTACTTTCAGAGCTCTCTGACAAATGTAACAACAATAATCAGCAGCAGCCTTTTTCATTGTTATTCAATCAAAAACACAAGATTCCAATTAACCACATTCATACTAAAGCATGCCTTCTATCTTTAATAGGTTCTAACGAGCACAATGACTATCTGAGCAGGATATGCCCTTACTGACTAAAGTCGGCATTTATAATTGAAGCATTTTTAGCTTTGCAGTCAAATCTCTCTGAGCAGAATTACTGTTTTTGTAAAGCTGCTGTTTTTCTTTACCCTCTCTCCCTCACTAACAATCACCAGTCCAATGTTTCTTGCACAAACATTTGCCTTTCTGGTCAGCAGGTATTCTTCTCTTCTTAATTCACAGCCCCGGGTTATGAAATGTCAGCCAGGTTTGTTTGCCACTGCTTTTTGCACACCAGTGGAATCCCAGGCAGGCATATTCAACAAGGCTTCTTATGTAGAGCAGTTACGAAAGAAAGTGGAGGGAAAGGCAGAAGCAGAGAGCAGTGCTGCATGAGGGGGCTGAAAGATCACACAGGCACACTAGAGAGCAGGGATCCTACTATGCAATAATGGCCACAGGGGAAAATCCTAAACATGAAAGTGCAGGAAAATAGGTCATATCTATTTTTCAGAAATGTCCTGCCAATTAAAAATGTAGTCATTTTCCATATTTTCATCTTTATCAATAATGCATTGTGAATGAATGCTTATTGATTGAAGTAATCCATTTGAAATACCACAATTAGTTTATATCCACTAGGGAATTCTCAGCTCCTATTTATGCTTATGTGCTGCTGCAGTTCTTTTGAGAGGCTGAAGTCTAGAAAACAGGCTGCCAATAATTCCTCTCTGTTGCCATAGATCCCCCCCCCCTTCTCATTAAAGTTAATAAGAAATTGTTATTTAATTAGAAAAATATATATCTTAATTAAAAGGCCTTTGAGGAAAGCAAATACATTGTGATTGTCTTGACTTCCTGTGAAAAAGCTTTTTTGCATCAGTCAAAGTTTTTACCTCGCATCAAACTTTTGTAATGCACCTTTAATGTTGCTATTTTATTTCATATGGCTTAATCAATCATCAGGTCTAAGGCCTGGATATTAAGGACAATATTTCGTAAAACAAAACAGATTATGGTAATTATCTACATTTTTTTTATAAAACAAATTTTAACACATCTTTCACTGACCAACATGCTGTACAAAGTTTAGATACCAATATACACACGTGGACATAATTACATTAAAAAAAAGAAAACTAAATCTAAAAAGTGTCTATAAACAATAAGCAGTAACATAATGGCCACAAAAACTACAGGACAGCAGGGGACAGTGTTACAGATGTAACAGCATATGGGAGATTAGCGGGCTGGAAAGGCCAGATAGTAAAGGTGGTTTCTGATCCTAGGTTTAAAAGCACAGATGAAAGACACTCTTTTTACGTCAGTGATTCCAAATGCTCTGTCACCCTTTTGTTCCCGCATGTAAGAGATCTTTGCCATTAGAGCTGAGAGTCCTGGGAGTTGAATGTAAATGAATGAGATTGGTGATATAAACTGGCCATTAGGAGCCTTGATCAGTAAAATCCTAAAATGAATTCTAAAATGAATAGGAAGCCAATGCAATGACAGCAGGACTGGAGTGATGTGCTCATATTTTTTTAGCACCAGTCAGCAGTCTTGCTGCTGAATTCTGCACCATCTGCAGACCTAGGTATAGGTACAGTAATCCAGACACAGCATATCCTCCAATCCGAACGACAATATCAGTCATTTGTTCCAAAACAACCCATATGAGCATTTCCAAGATGAGCGCCCCTACATGTGGCTTTATGTGTCAGTGTGTAATGTGGCTATAGCTGAGGAGATACCTACTAATTGGAAGGGTGGGTTTCAGTCCCTGGCTGCTCCAGTCTCCATGCCAAAGTTTCCTTAGGCAAGTAACTGAAGTGAACTGAATGAATGGCTATGAATAAGGCACATTGCATAAAGCACGTTGAGTGCTGAGGTACAGTAGAAAAGCATGATATAAGAGCCAGACTATTGATTTAATGTTTAAGTTTTTCCTGTTGCATCTAATGCCATTTAATCCCTATAAACTTTTCTGAGAAAATCCATATTTATGCATTTCTTCAAAATTTGCCTGAAAAAATGAGCAACTGAATCACCCATCATTTCATGTAATACCGCTAGGTGGCTTAATTTTGTTTCAAGACGTAGGTATTGGTTGTAAAACGTGCCAGCACAAATGACCAAATGGTCATTTTTTTTAAGGCAAGCTCTCCAGACGTGAAATAACAAAGGTATGGATGACTTTTTCAAGATCAGGAAAAAACTGAAGATTTGAGTTTGCTGATTGGTCTTAATTGGTAGTAGCTATTTATGACAACAGAACAAATTTGTCAAAGAAAAGCGGAATCAAAAATAACATCCAGATCTTTCGCACGAGATTTTATACATGGGGTACGTTTAGGTAAATTGACAGCAAAAGTAGATTTGAAGGGAACAAAGATGATAACTTTAGTTTTGTCACTGTTTAGATAGAGGCAGATATTAGTCAGCTTTTAATGTCTTCAAGAAAGACAAGTAGAAGCTGTATGGAATCCTGACATTTTACTGGAAGATATAGCTGTAAATCATCAGCACTGAAATGAAAGGAAATGTTATATCTCATAATAATATTACCAAGTGGAAGCAGATACAAAAAGAAGAGTATTGGTCCCAGGATGGACCCTTGAGGGACCACACAAAAAATAGGGGCCGAGGATGAGAAAGGCTGGCCAAGAGACACAGAGAAAGTCCTATTCTTAAGATATAACTGAACCAGTGAAGAGCCGTATCCTTAATCCCAATCCAGTGTTCGAGGTGAGCCAAATGGATGTTGAATCAAAAGCAGTGTTGAGGTCCAAAAGAATCAGGGGCTGAATAAGTGATCACTGATCACCTTTAACAAAGCTGTTTCAAATGCTATGAACGTCTCTGAAGGTTATGATCACATCTAGCTCCCAATAACTGAGGACAGCTTCCATCTTATCAAAACTGAGACTTCAAAACACAACTTACTGTAAGCAGCTATTGATTGGTCACTTTCATCTTTTATATAGTGTCTATGGATGTCACTTTACAGAAATGCCCTATAAGGAGGTGATTTCTTTCACTGTATGACAGTTACTCTGACTAGGTTTATTTAGCCAAAAAGCCTAACTAAATATTCAGTTTGTTGTTACTGCAAGCAACAGGTAGGATATGGTACAGCATGTAAACACTTCTCTAAACCCTGATATAGAAGCACAGTGGCCAATTTGCACCCCAACTGTAACTCCTGAAGAAAAAAAAAAGGTTTTACTGTTTCAAATGTAATGATGCCAACAGTGAAAATGTTTTACCTTGAATTTGTCAACTTCAGTCTTGGAGCAAGTGGCATGGTACGACAAAACCTGCAAAATGATGACACGGTGTCACTCAGTGTGTTTTTCAAGTCATTACCTGTAAGACTCTGCAAAAAGTACAGCTGTTGCTGCAGCTGAAAATACTGCACGTTTGTACGTTTTAGTGGCTCCTCCAGATAATGAAGTTAACACTCACATCTGGAACAGTCTACAAGAGCTGCAATGTCAGCGCTGATTCCATCGCCATGTTCCGCTCATTCCCCGAGAGAAATACTTTGCGCAGGCCTGCAGTTGCTTATTTGATCATGTTTATTCAGTGCTACCAGATGCAGTGCGTCAACATATTAGTTCACTCTGTGTGTCTCTATCTGTTCTCTGCTTGTCCTATTTGGAAACAGTGGTGCTAACTACCATAATGCACATGAAAGCTCCCTATTGTAATCTAAGGACATACTGTAAAGGCTGAATAATGCTGAATGGCTTCATACTGCAGGGCAGATGAGGGATTGCTTTTCACTGCCTCTCATTAATTTTCAATAAAACCTTTGTGAGAAGGTTATCTACGAAGAGAGATCAGCACTTTTTATATGCGTACATTCTTCTGGAAATATGAGACAAAAAAGAGGAGCCAAGTACAAAGACCCCTGAGAGAGAATAAGTAAGAAGAGGCTTTATATTTTCCATGTAGCAGCTGTTGTTTAGTGTGACTTCTGGGTAAATGTGTTACCCCTGAACATATGTTGATTAGAAAGTAAAGTAAAGATGGCATTATAGTGAATGGAACAGAAAAATAAACACGATAGGACTCACAAGTACAAAATAAACACAAGTCAAGCAGTTTGCATAGTAGTGTTTTTACAAATATAAGAGGATACAAAAATGTTGTGTTCTTACGTCCAAAGCCACTGACTGCTTGGCCCAAGACTTCTTCACCTGGTCGTACATGATGGTGTTGTTGATGCCCAGTCCACAAAAGATCACAAATGCCTAAGAAAAGGATAAAACAGACACTCCCACGGTTTCAAAAAAAAGGTTTACAAAATATTTGATGCTGAAAAGATACAGAAGCAAGTGCAGTACCTCAAAGAGACGCTGATCTGCATCGTCGAAGGGTTTCCCATCAAGCCTGTTCAGCACTTGGGCCACACCTGTTACACAAAATAAGTTTATCCATACTGTACCATACCAATAGTGGGGCAGTAATGCTCTGAGGTTGATACTAGCAGACTAGTGTAACCTTGCTCCAAAGAAGATCAATATTATGAATTATTAAAGAAATTAAGATGAGATACAACAATAGAGCATATAAATGTGGTTTGTGAAAAAAAAAAATCTGCAATGCAGTAGAGCCATCTGTTGTGTTAAACTATTTGAAATCAGTGAAAACAGAAGAAGAAAAGAACTTAAAAGATGATATGTGGTTATATTATCAGTGCTGAAGGTGCCAAATAGTTAATGTTATCTTTGACAGAAAATCCAGTTATTCTCCACGATGCTGTAGTGGGATTTAACACAGCAGTCTTCCACATTTAGCTGGCTTCTCTCATTAGCTTATCAAAACAGAAATGGATCCTGTAATAAACCGTGAACATCTAATTAATTGAGTGACTTTTATTTCCACATTATTACAATTTTTATTTATCTCTAGGAAGTCAAAGAAACCTGTCTATGGGATTATGTGTTAATTTCAGTGAATAGCTTGAAATGAATTTACAATGCAACTATGATCAATTTTCATTATGGTGCAATTAAATTTATAATGCATGGCAGATGTTTTCTCAAATCTACTATTGCTCCCTCTGTAATGAGCTTGTAATTTGTGGTAAGTTGCAGGATAGGTGGCCCCAAGCATGGGGAAACTAATAGGCGGCATACATCCCTGTGGCCAATGCATAATCTTTAATTAGGCCATATTCCTAGTGTCACAAGTGTTTCATTATGAGAAAAAGTAAAACAAGAAATACAGACTCACAATAATCACAGCACTAATACAAGTTTTTACATAGATGGCCTATGGTCTTGTGTGACTGCACAGTATGATCAATCGATGGAGGGGATATCAAATTTCGTTCTGAGCTTCACAAAGCTTTGGGCCGGACCTGAGCTGCAACCAGCTCAGCACTACATTAATCCACAAGGAATTGCAATATATCAAATAACTAACCTAGACTCAAAGTCATCTTCATACAGTAGCTGGTAATACAGTATGTAGTTTTTTGGAGTTTTTTTGTTTTGTTTTGTTTTTTAGCACAAACCAGAGCACTTTTAAAATCAAAGCTCAACTTGATTGGCTTAAAACATCAGTTTTAATGTCATTTTTCACAAAGCTTCATACACTTTCTCCTAATCAAGAAAAAAAATTCCTGTAGTTTTCTTACAGAAAATTCCAAAGTAAAGAAAAAGAAAAAAAAGAAGAACTTTAAGAGAAAATAGTGGAAAGACAACAACATGTTGGGAATATTCACCAGATGCTGAATGGCAGCAAATTAATCAACTGCTAAACTTAAGATGGTGCAGAGCTAATGTCTGTGCCCACTCTTAGTCTCATAAGAGCTGCACACAAATCTCCTACCCCTAGTCTACGAATGCCAGAAAAGGTTCGACGTTCAGAGAGGTAAGGTGGCGCCAACCCATGCAAAGACCTACAAACAAACAATAAAACTTTGAAGGCAGATTTGAGAATCATCTGCATAAACATGAAATGAAATCCCATGCTTTCTTTAACTTAACAGATAAATATAAATTCAAAAAAGGACTGGGCTAAGAATTGACCCCTGAGGAACCCCACATGAGAGCAGAGTTTTTGAGAATGATGTGTCACCCAGCCTAACTGAAAAGCTTCTGCCAGTTAAATATGATTTAAACCATGAAACCAGGATTCCATGATTTATGGTATCAAAGACAGCACTGAGGTCAAAAAGCGCTAAAATGTAAGACACCTTGATTCAGTAAAGGTTAAAAGGCAATTTTCAGTGCTGTAATGGGCTTTAAAATCAGATTGAAACACTCCAGTAATACAGTTTTCATCTAAAAAAGTCTGAGGCTGAAGAAAGAGAGCTTTCTCCAGCACCTTGGAAAAAAAGAGTTTAGAAATCGATCCAAAGTTAAGCAGAACTTTTGGGTCGAAGTTTTTGTTTTTTAAGAACAGGTGGTCAAATGTTACAAACATGATGGCATTTGCCATGTTCAATTTGAAACAACACTACCCTATAAAAAAAAACCATCCATCCGCTTCTCAGGGTCGCTGGAACCTATCCCAGCTGACATAGGGCGAGAGGCGGTGTACACCCTGGACAGGTCACCAGTCTGTCGCAGAGCCAACACAGAGGGACAGACAACCATTCACACTCACACCTATGGGCAATTTAGATTAGCCAATTAACCTAACCCCAGCAAGTGCATGTCTTTGGACTGTGGGAGAAAACCCACGCAGACACAGGGAGAACATGCAAACTCCACAGAGAGAGAGGCCAGGCCAAGGTGGAATCAAACCCAGGCCTTCCAGATGGTATTCAAACTGTGAGGCAGCAGCGGTAACCACTGCGCCACCGTGCTGCCCAAAAAAAGCTAGTGTTCTTTGTGCACTACATGAATAATAAAAATCTAAGTATAATCAAAAACCAAATTTGCTATTCCCTCGATTTACCTGGGAAGTAGCCTGGCCATTGTTTTTCTTTAATCTTCTGTAGAGGTATTTATTAAATTTAGGAAAATAAGTCATTAAAAATACTTAGTGAACCAGCTGACTTTCTTAAAGTCAGTTTTGACGGTGCATTGATTTCAATTACATTTTGTATTTAACATTAAATGTCATTATTATTGTAAAAGTACTTATTGTGGTTATATTTTTGCATGAGTTGGCTGGAACCTTGCAGATGACACAACGGCTTCAATGTTTCTAACTGAATGTATCCTTGACATGAGAATTTCATCTTCTGCTGCTTTGTTTGTATAATGGTTTTTCACTCCACATCCTCAGGTGCCACCCACACACTGCATTTCTTCCTCACTCTTTCTGTTCTTCTTCCTCTCCCCTCCCTGACAAATGCACTTACACCTACGCAAAGATGCACACAGGTCTTCACCAACCATCTGCAGCAGATATGCTGATCACTTTGCACTCAAATAAAACTAATGGCTTCCTGCGTCAGATCTCAGTGGACTGAATGGAGCAGCTATCATTGCTCCTCCTTGCAATATCCAGCACCAAAGCCAGACGAGAGATCAATGATTTATCAGAGTGTCAGTGTGGTGTTAGCCTGGGGCTGATTCACAAACACAAAGCACACTGCTAGAAGAAGGGAACTCCACCTCTAAGCGTGGTGTGATGGTGCAGCACGGCACTAATCGTGCAGTCTCTGCTTAACAAATTTTCAACTCCCTCTCTCTTATATTCTCTGCCTTATGCAGCAAAAAGGTGCATGCATGTGCTGCATTATGTTTTATGGTTTGACCTATCTTCATTGGTTCCAACCAGAGACAGTTAAATTAATACAAATGACCTTTAAAATGATATTTTAGGACACCGGGTGCTTCTTTGTGGCAACTGTTCATGTTCCCAAGCAAGGTCCATAAAGAAAGTGTCTTTGCAATAGAAAACTTGACTGGCGTACACAGAAGCCACCCAGTACCTTAACTGGAACTTATCCTTTAGTATCTACAGCCACATAGCCATAGCTTTTAAACAGAAGTAATTTTTTTAAATAGAGTAATACACCATAATGTCCATCTCCACATATACAATTTTTATGATTAATTTCTTAAAATCTTGTATAACTGCATAGATCAGCACAAAAATAAGTTCCATCTGTTAACTTACCAATTATTTGGTGATTGCTGTTCCATATAGGGACACAAAGCACAGAGCGGATATGAAAGTCAGAGAACTGGTCTGCCTACAAAAAGTGAGAGGATAAAGCATTATAATTATTCTGCATAAAATGCATTTTCATACTCTGTGACATTAAGTTCTGATTTTAGGCTGTTGGTGTTAAACATGACTTGCTAATTCTTTCACCTTGGTGGAGGTACCGCTGGTTTATGTGATCAGTTTTTTTTGGAGGGGGGTTTCATGGCTTTTTGTCGTCAATAGCATGCAAAAGCTGGCAAAAGTAAAACCTGTTAAACTGACCGTGGATCCAAATCACTTTCTTTAAAATTCCATTGTGGGGCACCAGCATGGACAGAGCATGTGCACTAAACTAAAACAGATCTCGGAATATATCGTCTTCAAGTTTCTTGTATTTTTGTGATATTTGATTTTGCCTATTTGACAGGGGCACACATTGTGCTTATCCTTTAACCTCCCAGCTGCACACTCTCTCACCTAAACCCTAGAGAGTATTTCAGTTAGTGTGAAACTGTCTGAAGTGGGGAATTTCCTGCAGTGCGACAACGAAGGACAACTTTAGAAAATGGACATTCATGTGCACAAACAGCTATAAAGACATTTTCAAGAGGCTTCATTAGCTGTAAGGACTGGCAGCCATTTTAATCTTAATGAGCTAATCACAAGTGGGTGAATCCAGGCTACACTTGAGTCAGACATCAATCTTTTGAGTGTTCAGAGTCCAGTTACTTAATGTGTAAAGTATTAGGAAATGATCTTCAAGACACAACATATGCATAATATATATAAAAACAGCTCAGGAGCAGACAAAGACACTGATCTCAATCTTTGTTTCATACCATCTCTCACACCACATGCCTGTTTGAAATTCCATCTTGAATTGACTTGTGTGACAATGTACAAAATATGATCATCCCACCACAGTAACGAGTGGAACTGAAGATGCCTCTTTGATGTGCAGGAAATGTCCACAACCCAAGCCCCTAATTCCACTTTCATCATTTTTTTTTCAAAGTTCAGAGCCTGTGCCAAAAAAAAAAACCTGATTTAAATTGAACTCATCTCATTTAAGACAAATTCTTTGTTCACCTCTGCTGCCGGCGCTCCTGCTGTGTTTGAATTGCTCTCTGAGAGTCCTGTTCTGACCTCTTACACACACACATTTACAGTTTCACAAACTTTCATGACGCTCTGAATCAAACCTTACTGTCGAGAATCATTACTGGTAACAAGAGCTGGGTCTCCAGCTACCACCCAAAGACCAAACAGTTTCAAAGAGTTGAAGCCTAAAGACATCATATTAGGTGAAGAATGCAGCCAGGAGCATACTTTCTGTTTTCTTCAACATGTACAGGGTTGTGCACCGTGAAATTGTCCCACCAGATTGTTAGGTTCCACAGCTGCAATATCTTCAGGTGTCTGAGGTAGAGCATTTGGTTCAAAACATCTAAAGTGTGGTGTGTGCCACAGAGTGCTTCTTCACAGTGCTTTGAAAACTTTGAAAACACAATCATTGTTTGCCACCTGATCTACTTGCCAGTTTTGGCTCTCCTGCATCTTCCGCCCCAAAATAAAATTCAGGTTAAAGTTTTGTATCAGTGGAGCTCCACCACACATTGGCTGTTCCTTTAGAAGAGGAAACCTGCAAGTAGCCAGAACAGGGGTCCAAACATAGCAGGAGCATGTGAGAAAGTCCAAAAGAGCACAAGGAAATAACCCCGAGGAGGACAGTGGGCAGATCTAAATCAGGTATGGCTTTTTTTTTTTTTTACTGGCAATCTCAACTTTTTTAAACATCACAGGTGTATTTCATTTCACCTTTTTCATATAAAAAATCCTAGTGATGTAGATTTTAGGAGGTACAGTTTGTTACTGTGTGGTTACCTCAGCATCAAAGCGAGGATCCTGATAGGCGTCACTAATGTTTACAGGCAGTCCTGTGGAAGCCACCAGCTCTGCAATGCTGTTATTGATGAGCCAGTCCGAGTAGGATGATTTCTCCATGCTGTCTTTGAAACTAAGTTCAGAAAAAAAGCCAAGATGACAAAAGACACATTATGGAAAAAAGTTCTCAAAGTAGTTCTCTCAGATTTGTTGAAATTCATTTACTCAGAAGACATTTTGTGTATGTCTGTGTGTGTGTGTGTGTGTGTGTGTGTGTGTGTGTGTGTGTGTGTGTGTGTGTGTGTGTGTGTGTGTGTGAGAGAGAGAGAGAGAGAGAGAGAGAGAGAGAGAGAGAGGTCAGGATATGTGAAATTAATTCTTGTGACCTAAATGTTCAAAAGTTCAGGCTTCAGACTGCTCTAAATCCTTAGTTTCAGGCAATTTTTTTCTCATCTTGTCTCTGTATTATTTCAATGAGAGCAGATATCCTTACAATGATCATCCCAGGCATAAAGCACTGGCTGTGTGCACATCGGCCCCAAACAACTGCTGCTCAAACCTTCAGAAGAAAGTTGGCTTAAAGAGCGGGGCAATGTAGCTAAAACAATTTGTTTCAGGCAGTCAGTGATCTCTGCATCAAGACTCAGTGTGGAATAAAGTGATAAACAATTAATGTGAAATGTGAATCATATATATATATATATATATATATATTTTTTTTTTTTT